>CAUYLG010014003.1:0-50349 GCA_963573385.1 Cacajao melanocephalus | reverse complement strand
GCTTCATGAGTCATTGTGCGGGCCTGATATGGTGTGTTTCTTAATTCCTGTTTCTGTAAACGTTTTATGGCTTTGCTTACCCCAAGTGGGCCTGGCTGTGCTGCCTGTTCCCGTATTTACTGTTCCCGTATTCCCGTATTTACTGTTCCCGTATTTACTGTACGTCACAGATTTCTGTTCCCGTATTTACTGTTTAATGTCACAATGTAACTTGCGTCATCAACAAAGAACTAAAAGGTATATAATCAGACTTATGCACACAATAAACTTGCTATCCTGGCACGCTGTTCTGGCCTTGCCTGGGTAGTCCTCCAGATCCCACTGTCTGTCTGTCTTTTCTTCCGCGCACTCTCTCCTCCAGGTTGTGAACATCTCCGAGTTGGGGTGAGGCCTCCCGCAGGCCGGGAGCCTCCTGGCAGACGTGCCGGTCCCCGACACAGGGACAAACCCACAGCATGCTAGCCCAGCTCCTGGTGGCTCCACGTTTTCCTTTTCTCTCCCACTCAAGGAAGCACCTTGGAATTCTAGTCAGTAAGGGTGACTGTTCCAAATTTTCTTTTTTTTTTTTTTTTTGAGATGGAGTTTCACTCTTGTTGCCCAGGCTGGAGTGTAGTGGTGTGATTTTGGCTCACTGCAACCTCCGGCCCCTGGGTTCAAGCGATTCTCCTGCCTCAGTCTCCCAAGTAGCTGGAACTACAGGCGTGCGCCACCACACCTGGCTAATTTTTTGTATTTTCAGTAGAGACGGGGTTTCACCATGTTGGTCAGGCTGGTCTTGAACTCCCAACCTCAGATGATCCGCTTGCCTTGGCCTCCCAAAGCGCTGGAATTACAGGCATGAGCCACCGCGCCCAGCCCCAAATTTTCAAAAGTAAATAATGTACATCTTCTCCTTGTGTCACTACTATTGAGCAACAAATCACTGGCACCCTCTTTGCAACTACTCACAGCACACCAGTGGAAGGAGACACACAGCTGAGAACTGCAACCAGGAGCTTGAGAGGAAGAGTATGACCCTGTGAGGAGGGAAAGCGGGACTGTCTTGTGCCCTTCCAGGCAGATGCTAATGAGTCTCTCCAGCCGTTAACCTCCCTGCCAGATAAGCAAGCTGGTAATGTGATGAGCTGTCACTGTTCATTATAGGGACAGTCAATGAGCCCAGAAGTGTTTGCAGGCATGAACAAGCTGTGGGGCAGCATTGGAGGAGCTGTGCTGGGGCAGGGAGCTGATGAAGGCAGGCAAGGGACCGGGAGCAGCCTGTCCCCATTTCAGCCCCTGCCCAGTGTGTCTGCTGGGCAGCCTGTCCCTACACAGGCTGTAAGGGATTTGCCTCCTGCACACTGATGTAGGGGCTGGACTGGGGAGATCATGAACCAGGCAGGGTCTGCCTATGAGCCACCTAGAAGAATGAACCTGGGAGTCTCCCCAAGTGCCCCAGCAGCTCCAAGACAGGTACTATGGGAGAAAAGAGAAAATAGATGGGACTGTTGGCCAGGAGGAAGGACCAGGGGATTCTGCTGGTCCTCGTGGGGATTCTACTCTCCTCTGGGTAAATCAGAACCAAACCCCTCCCAACCCATGTCTCATGTGAGTCCTGGATCTGACAACAGGATGGAACAAGATTTGATCTCTTCAGATCCCTGTAATCAGGAATAGGGTAAGTATCTCTTTATCACGAACTGAGGCCCTAAATGGTCAAATGATTCACCCAAGGTCATTGGACTAAAACTGTGTGGAAAAGAGAATAATCAGAACTCTATGTGCATTTCTGCCCTCTGATGTTGGATGTTTCCATATCCCAGAGGCTGATGACAGTGGCAGTGTTGGGCCAAGAGGCAGGAGGGTGAGCAGTGTGCACATCTGGCTAAGTTTCCTGTGTATTACTCTCTTGGGATGTGTTCCCACTCCCTAGGTCCAGGCTGAGCCTCCTTCCCCCGACCCTGCTCACCCCCATGTCACTCCTGTCTGTCCTACAAATAGCCTCTATGAAGTCAGCCCATCAACCTGTCCCATCACAATTCTGTTCCCTATGTCATGTATGTAAGTATCCCCTCATTAGCTTGTAAGGTTCTCAGGGGTAAAGGCTCTGCAGAATATGCTTCTTTTCTGTCACTGATCCTAGTAGAGTCCAGTGTATGATACAGATTCTCAGTGTTGCCCACTGACTGAGCAAATCGGTAAGAGGCTGCCCTAAGATTTTAAACAAAAAGAACTCCAGTAAGGGGAAAGCGGAGGGAACCTGAAAGGACTCATTTCTAGAAGCTTATCTTCCCCCCACCAAAAAAAAAGTGAGAGGGATATTTCTGATCTGTAAGCAGCTTGAAGAGAGGTCAATGTTCGGATATTTCCGAATCCACTCCTCTTGTCCCCCAAATTCTAGCACAGTTCCTGGCACATGTTAGGTGCTCAGTGACATGTGGGTCAATTGCATGTAATGAGAAAAGGAAAAGACCAATGAAGAAGAATTAAGAGAAAGCAGGACTGAGAGGTAAAAGGAGGAAATGTGCCTGTCATTGACTATTTGGCCTCAGGGCCATTCCTGCCATTTCTTGCTCTGCTCCATCCCAACTGTGGCTGCTATGGGTGATGGTCGGAAGTGGCCAATACCTACAGGGTCCAAAGATGGCTCTAGACCCAGCAGCAGCAGCAGCAGCAGCAGCAGCAGCAGGCAGCTGCAGCGTCCAACAGCCTCTTGTTGCTATCTACAATGCAGCAGTGATTTCTTTGAATAGCAGCTGCAGCCTCCAGCAGGTTCAGCCACCACCGTACTGCTGGGTCCTAGAACCTCCTTGCTTGGTTCCTCCAGCCCTGGGAAAATCACAGCTTCCTGACATTTCCAATCTCTGTGGCAGCTCATCTTCCTCTCCTCTCCTCTTTGTGGCTCTCTCAGCCCTCCCAATGCTTTTGTAACGTGTTCCATCTAGTGGTCCCCCTGTGTTTGAAATATTTAGCATGGTTTCTGTTTTTCTGAGTGGACATTGACTGATAAAGGAAAAAAGACAGCAAAGAGAACACAAAAGAGGGTAAAGGTGATAGAAGAAAAACATCGTGTGACCAGAGGCAAATGTCAGTTCTGATAGAAAAATGTAAACAAATTCAGAAGCCATCTGTACTCAGTCCCCAGGAGTCTCTTCTGCCCCAGAGCACTGTGACACAAACAAGACCATCCTTCCTTGAGTAAAGCCTCGGGCTTTAACCTTTCCACCTCCCCCTTTCCAACTTTTCCTGATAACCCCGCAGTCTCACACACAGCCAGGCAAACAGTTCTCTCTGGTATCACCTCAAATTCTTGCACCTGTTCTTCCTGTTTGAAGTGAGGGCTCGACTATCACCTTGAGCTTCTTCAACTCTGAAATCAGATCTTGAATCATTGATTCTGTGTGTCATGAGAGATGCCAGGAACTCCTCACAGGCTTCCCTGCCATTGTTGTGGTTTATATCACTTGATCTTCCTGTAAAACAAAACAAAAAAACACAAACAAAACTAATAAAGAAGCAGTCATCTTTAATGTGCAGATACCTGCTTCTGCTGTAAGTATCTTTCATTGTCAACCAAAACCTGGAGCCAGGGAGATCACATGGTCAGTGGGAGGAGATGGAGCTAGAAGGGGCCTGGGAAAAGCCCCTTAGGACTGAGTAAGGCAGCTGTTGCATAGATGAGCATTTCTCCCTTCTTCCAGGGCATGAGATGGGAAGATCATTCTCATCTGCCTGCGTCCTACCAAAGCATCCCCTCTCAGCCTGTCTCATTTTCTCCCTATGTTCTTTCTTGACTTTTTCCCATTTGCATTCTTTCTTCTTTCCTCTCTGCCCTACTTGCAATGATTTCATCTTTGTACAGCAAGAATTGAGGTCATCAGTAGACAATGTGAGAATGGGAATGAAATCGGGGGCTTGGGGAGTGTGGAGAGTGAGCTCCTCACCAGGTGATGAAGGGAAACCTTGAAGAGTATCAGTGAAAGCCCCATTGAGACACAATAGTATGGATCTGTGGGTGACCTACCAGGACTGACTCATGGCTCTCTCTAGAAAGACCCTGCAGCCAAGGAGTGGAGAAATATGACAGCACAATTTATTCAGAGCAGGAGCTTAGCAGAGCAAATGGTCAAGGAGATGAAGAATTCAATGAGAGTTTTGCAAGCAGTGTTGAAATGGCTGATCATGAAGTTGGCCTCTATAAGGGAATAAATTTTTTGTCCACAAAACTGACAATGGATATAGCCTCTGATACAGTCCCAGGCTAAGAGCTGATTCTCTCCCATAATTTGTTCGGAAAGTTACGAAGAAGTTTGGGAAGTTAACATGTTTGGTTGTGTGCAGTAAAAATGAATAAGGGCTGAAATCTAAGACCTCACCTCTCTTGGCCCTATATTTCAGCTAGTTTTTAACTTTAACATGGAACATTGTGCTGACTCCTAAGTATTTGAGTAAGCTGTTTATGGTGGGGAGATTGCCCCGAAGTCTCTCCTCACATCTGTATCCCCAATTCCAAATTAAGGGAGCTTGCAGGTTTGCCACGGTAGGTTTCTTGGGCTCTCACTCGGTTATCATGAGCAGGTCTCCTTGCATCGCTCATGTCCCTTAGCTTCATTTAACTCCACTTGGGGAGGGTCATAAGAGATGAAGCCAAGTCCCTGGAGGTAGCTCAACTAGAGAAGGAAGATAACATCTGGATTCTGATGGGATCCAGACCCTGAACTAGGGTAAGACAGGACTTGCTGGGAGAAGCAGAGCAAAGACTAAAGTCCAGCTAGGCAGACAGATGCTAGCAGATGCTGAGGCAGCTGTTTAAATGCAAGAGGTGAGTTTCAGGAGGACCTGAGGAGCCTGAAAGACTCCAGGAGCACCCTAGGGCCAGGTTCAAAGACAGACATAAACACAGACAATAGCTAGAGTAGGATGTGTACTGCAGGGTTTCATGAGCCTGGACAAGCAAGACTCCAAGTCTATGAACTCAGGGAGGTGGCTGGTGCAGCAATGGGCAGGACCCCAGGGCAGAATCAAAGCTGTGGGTCTTTTCCCTTGTGCCAGAGGAAGCGAGAGAGGAGAATGCTATCTCTGGCTAAGGCAGCATGGCTGGAGTCTCTTGGAGTCTGTAACTCAGGAATCAAGGGAGGTGTCTGCGAGAGTGAGACTAGGCAGGCTGAGAAGACGACTAGAGGTGCCGACTGCGGAAAACAGCATATCTCGTTTAAATGTCAGGACAAGTTGTTTGGGCTGGTGGGAGTGGTAGTGAGAGGTGTGGAAAAAGGCAGTGTGAGGGAAACTTAGTTTGTTTGAGATGGAACAAAGTACAACTTTCAGTATGTAAAATACTGAACCATTCTGGTGATTAAAGAGCCGTCATCAGGATGAAGTCAAAATGCAGAAAAGAGCCTGAAATCTGATCAACCTCCGATTGGTAGCTTAGGTGGCTCTGGAAAGGACTCACGTGAGTCCTTAGGTAGCTTTGGAAAGGACTCACATGAACAGCGAACGTAGGGAAGCAAGCTAAAGACAACTAATTTTCTCAAAGCACTGTGGCTGACAGAGCAAAAGAAAAAAAGGGTTTGGCTAGATTAGGGCAAAGATAAATGAGTATAAATGATGTGTTAGGTAGTTTATCAGTTTGAGTGGGAGAATTAATCTACGATACGTGTGCATCTGGATGTGTGTGGATATATAATTCAGAAATGGCAAGGAGGGAGCATTAAAGCTGAGAAATGGTGCAATTAAAAGAGTCAAGAATCACCTCTGCGAAGGCTCCTGCATCTTCATTAATGCATCCACATTACCTTCCACAAACATTGCACAAGGTCCCGTTTACAGCCTCCAACGACTCACAGAGGAGGGCCAGCTGCCAGCAGCTTCTCTGAGGCTCCTTGGGGAAATTAGTGATTTTCCTACTTGACAAGCCCCTGATTTAACCAAGTGCTGCTCAGAGTGTTTACATAATGTAACCCTGGAGGTGCTGATAGGAAAAAAAAATGAGAAAGCAATTAGCCAGCTACCTACTGGTGGCCAGCATTTCTGTTTCCCTAGGTCTGGGATAGGGTCTGAGAGTCTGCTATTTGGGTTTGTTTTGTTTTTTTTTTGGTTGTTTGTTTTAAGAGGCAAGGTCTTGATCTTCTGCCCATGCTGAAGTGCTGTGGTGCAATCATAGCTCACTGTAACCTTGAACTCCTCGGCTCAAGCAATCCTCTGCCTTGGCCTCCTGAGTAGCTGGGATTAAGATGCACACCATCAAAACTGGCTAATTTTTCTTTTCTTTTCTTTTCTTTTTTTTTTGTAAAAAAGCGGTCTCACTATGTTACCCAGGCTGGTCTCAAACTCCTCACCTCAAGGCAACCTCAGTCTCCTGAGTAGCTGGGATTCCAAGCCTGCGCCTCTGTACCTGGCAGATTCTGTATTTCTAAGAAGGTCTCAGGTGGTGTTGACACTTCTGGTCGCTTGACCACTTTTGAGTACCAAGGATCTAGAGGCCTGGGAATAGAAACCTCTGAGCCTGTTAGGAATGCAGATCTGAGGCCCAGCCCAGACCTCCTGAAACAGGCTCTGCATTCCAGCCAGATCCCCGGCAATTTACAGGGCTCATTCATGTCTGAGGAGCACTCTTTAAAGGCTTGCCTTGGTTTCCTTAGAAAGATCTGTGATCCTCCTGAAATTGCACGTGTGCATTTATGAATTTTTAGGGTGCATATGGCATTCTGGTACTTGAATACTGGCACAAATTTCTCCCTCCTTCCGGGTTCTTAACTGAAGGAAAGACAGTCAAGGAAAAATAGTCAAATGGGAAATTCAATACAGAAAAGAAAAGAATAGCTTTGAACCAGAACCTCTGAGCCAGCATCTGATACTTCTCAAAGCAGAGTCTCTCTCACAACGTGGGCTGGTGCACAGTCTCAAAGCCCAGACAGCTGAGCAGGACTTCCTTACCTAATAAAATGCATTTACAGGGCAAGTCGAAGGCTCTTGTCCCATGAGCAAGGATGACCAATCTCCCTAATTCTCCCAGGTGAGCTGGAGACTCTGGAACAAACATTCAGTGCCTGGCCAGCCAGCTCAGAAACCCAGGTGGGGCCTTAGCTGTGCTTGACTCCTGGGGACCACCAGGAAAGGGGGAACCCACTGTGCTGAGCACCAGAAATAAAAGGAAATGATCTTGGTTCCTGTTATACTCACTAAACACACTCAGAGAATGCAGGACAGTCATATGAGAAACTCCTCTTGCCTTTGTGAAAAGCTGGTGAGTGAAGTCGGCAGAGACAAAGTCCCCCCTCACTTGGCCCTGCTCAAGATAGGTAAAGGAAGCAGGCATCTTCATTCCCTCTGAGCTGAAGAAGAAACATTGGGAGAGAAATATTGCAAAATATAAAAAATAGAAGTATGTTTTTCCTACTGCAAAAATGAGGAAAGAGTCTCTGTTCCCAAAGAGACCCATCCATGCACAAGGAAAACAAGCTGCTCTAGGCCATGTGTGGTGGCTCACGCCTGTAATCCCAGCACTTTGGGAGTCTGAGGTGGGTGGATCACCTGAAGTCAGGAGTTCGAGACCAGCCTGACCAATAAGGTGAAACCTTGTCTCTACTAAAAATACAAAAATTAGCCAGGCGTGGTGGCGCATGCCTGTAATCCCAGCTACTCGGGAGGCTGAGACAGGAGAATTGCTTAAACCCAGGAGGCAGAGGTTGCAGTGAGCTGAGATCACACCACTGCACTGCACTCCAGCCTGGGTGATGGAGCAAGACTGTCTCAAAAAAAAAAAAAGAAAGAAAAGAAAAGCTTAAGCTGCTCTTAACTTGGAGCCTTCCCTGGCCACCACTTGAAGTCTGGAATGAAGAGGTTACCAGGAACTTGTAAGGTGCCTTCAGCCAGCTCAGGCTGTTGCTAGATCTGCAGACTACGGAGCAGAGATGACCAATCACTCAATGTGTGATCAGTTGTGGAGCAGCAGCTACTACCACAGCTTCCTCCTCACAGCTCAAAGATGCTTCCAGGATGAGGGAAAGTAATTAATCCCACCAATAGGCCCTCTTCCCTGCAATCCACTAGCACCCACCCTCTTTACAGCCTCCCTTCACCTCCCATCCTTCTCCAACACATTTTCCTTAAAGTGAATGAAGCTTACGTTTCAGAGCACCTGCTTTGCACAGACCCTTAGAATGCTGGGAGTCTCTGAGAATTGCAGAGCATCCTAGGATCAGTGGAAACATGAGGTTGCAATCAGGAAGTGCTCTTAATTCAGGGTTGTTTTTTTTTTCTGGTAAATTATCTGAAGAGATTATAAAAGATAGCGACTGAATTCCTAAGGTTCCAGTCATTTATTTTGACATTTTCTCACTCTAAATATCTACTCTTCTAGCCAATTATTTTTCTTAAAGCAGGAGTCCCAAATCTTAAAAGCTTCAGCCCCCTACCCACCCCTGAACCTACATCCAACCATGCTGCAATCAAGGAAAATGAAAAGTGGCCTCTGTCAAAGAACAGCTGAGAAGGTCAGCTCGAGTCCCCACCCCACCATTCCTGCTTTGAAAAGAATGAGCTTTTACAGAAGCATCTTCACTTCTCAGCTGTGATAAGAAGGATGGAAGTCAATGACATCCTTAAAAAGCTTCTGGAAGATGAGATCAAATTCTCATCTTCCAGAAGATCAGATCAGATTCTTCTAGAAACAATGTAGGTTCCCTCCAGCCCCTTAAAAAATGTCTGGTTAAAAACAAAAACAAAAAACGAACCCCAGAACCATCCCCTTCATGTTCCTCATGCTTTGAATGCCTCGTGCTTGTTCTCTTCCTCAAAGCTCGAGCGCACAACTAACTCACACTCCCAGTCAGTCACCTGGTCTGCTTGCTCCTGTCCCAGCACTTTCTAAGGGTCCATCTTCCTGCCTAGGCTTCAAGTGGCTCCTTTATCCCCAGGAGGTGGAACCAAGAGGCAGGGACGAACTGAGGCAGTAAAGCTGTGACCCCCGCGATGAGTGTCCCAGTGGGGCCAAGGGGAGAAATTGCCTTAAGCTGCCATTTGACGGAAGCCCAGATCCACCAACCCTGGGACGCTCTGCAACTCTCAGAGACTCCCAGCATTCTAGGGGTCTGTGCAAGGCAGGTGCTTTGAAACTTAAGCTTCATTAGCTTTGAGGAAAATTACCTGAAGTTGCCATTTGAGGGAAACTCAATGATAGTTGGGCATTTGGAACTGGTAGCCATCAAGGTCAGGATTTTCACCTGGGAGTGACTCATGCAGTGAACTTAGGCAGGAGAGTTGCATTTAAGCCCCAGCTGAGGGCAGCTTTTATCATCTATTCTCTGTATACTAACTGTAGCTAAGTCACAGCATCAGCATGAAGATTAAATGAGATTATGCACATGGACACTCTTTATAAACCCCAGTGGTTTTAGATTTATGTAGGTGTAACCATTTTTCACAATTTTGGGCTTCTTTGATGACAAAGCAAACCTGGTAGAGAGATTCTGCTATTTGGGTTACTTTTTTTTCTCAGACTTAACTTCACCATTCAGTCAACTATTTCACATAATTGTCATGGGAGAAGAATGACAATATGATCTGGCCTTGCTTTTGAGATCAGAAACGTCAGGTCTCTGGAGGAAGAGGGGCAACGAGGGCTCCAGTGATTGATTTCATGCGGACCGTGTAGAAGGAAGCAAGGCTCTTCTCTTTCTCTTCCTCGCCCCCACCACTGGACTAAGGAAGGGAAGAGAGAAGGTGGATTCTGGACAGCATCTAGAGAGGCCACACGGGAAGGTGTGGAGACAATGTGAGGAGCCTCCCAGCTTCACCTTGGGTCACAGAGAAGCTTTCACTACTGCCAGGACTCAGGAACAATGTGGAAGCCACGTGAGGCCCTGCAGACCACCCAGTGTTCATACATATAATATATATATTTTTTGGTTGCCATCTGACTTACACATATGCACAGTCCTCCTTTGAACACTACAAGGCTTTTCTAAAACCCCAACTCAGAAGCTGGGGCCATGGGCATCCCAGTGAGGTGAGTGAGGGCATGGAAAGGCATGGGCCCGCACCTGTGCCTCAGTCAGACTTCACAGAACCAGCTTGAGATGTGCCTTGGAAAGAATGCAGTGGCGAGACAGGTACCACCACCCCACTGCAGCAAATAAAGGAATCAGAGGACACCCCAACAGGTATATTTTGGTGACAGAGGTGACAGGACTTGCCGAAGGATTGCACAGAGAAGGTGAGAAGAAAGCAGGAGTCAAGAATGACATCAGGCATTTTGGACTCAACAACTAGCAAGTGGTGGTGTCCTCTACTGAGATGTAGTGAGGAGGAACAGGTATTGGTGTCTGCAATTATGTTATTTAGTTAATTAGTTGGAATTTTCTGGTTCTCCTGCTAAAGTATATGCTTCACACAAACGGGGACCTTTTGTCTTCTTGATACAGTTCACTGCTGCCTAAAATAATGCTTGGAAGAATGATGGCACTCAATAAATACTCATTGTATGAATAAATTTCAGGAAATAAAGGTAAGTGCAATAGGTTCAGGGGAGGGATGAGTTTGGGGTGGAGGAATTACAGACTTTTTTGCTTTTTTTTTTTTTTTTGAGATGGAGTTTTGCTCTTGTTGCTCAGGCTGGAGTACAATGGCGAGGTCTCATCTCACTGCAACCTCCACCTCCCAGGTTCAAGCGATTCTCCTGCCTCAGCCTCCTCAGCACTGGGATTATAGGCATCTGCCACCATGCCTGGCTAATTTTTGTATTTTTAATAGAGACGGGGTTTCACTGAGTTGGCCATACTGGTCTCAAACTCCTGACTTCAGGTGATCCGCTCCCTTCAGCCTCCCAAAGTGCTGATACTACAGGCACGAGCCACCGCACCCAGCCAAGGACTTCCAGTTTAATTTGGGAAATGTTCAATTCAAAAAGCCAAGAAAATATCAAATTGTAGAAATCATATAAGTTGTCGGATATTGGAGCTTAGGAAAAAGGTCAAAGCCAAAGAGAAAAATGTCAGGGGCATCCATGTCAGATTGGTACCTAAAGTCAAGAGCCAATGGAATCACCTAGGAAAAGGTCTCTCTGGCGTTCAGAGAGAAGAGCACAGAGGGCCACCGATATTTAAAGATCTGGAAAAGAATGAAGAGCCAGCAAAGGGAACTAGAAAGGAGTCCAGGGTTATTCAGGAAAGCAAATGGAGAGACGTCATTGTCTTAGAAACCAGAAGAGAAGAGGGTTTCAAGGAGGAATCTAAGAGCTGGGTTCAGTCCTACTAAGAAGAAGCATAAGATGGGTGTTGTTCCTGTGTCTCTCACTGAGTTACCAATTCACTGAGGGCTGAGCTTTTGCTGTTGCATCATGCTGTGCCCAAGATAATATCACCATGCCCTGCTGTGACAAGAAACACCAGGGAGGCAGATGTGGGATGGTGCAAAGGGTCCCCAGAGAGACATGGATCCTTATCTCTGCTGATAGCACTGGCTACCTTTGGCTGAGAATCTACTCCATGCTTGACACAGTGATAGGCACATGACATGGTATGTCTTATTTAATACTCACAGTGAAAGGGAAGACCCACTCGCCTCCTTCTGCTTCCCAGTCTCCACCTCCCTCCTCCCCTCCCCTCCAGATGGGAAGAAAAGTGAAAAAGAAATAAAATACCAAAGAGCTTGAATCCATGGTCAGGCAACTTGCTAAAGCCACTGACCAGGCAATAAAGAGGCCCAAAGACTGAGAAGATGACTCCCTTTTTGGTTCCCAGCGTCTCTACTATCTATAAGCCTTGAAAGAGTTGCAAAGAATGTTATTACTACCGGATGGAGCCCGGCACTGGTTCACGTCCCGCACATTTGCACGACCCAGGCTCCCTCCAAGAAATACGTCTGCCAACATATAATCTACTGCCTTTGTTTTGTCTTTGTAAGCCCCTTCCCCTGTTTTTTTCCCACTCACACTGCATATGAACTAGCAAATCAATGAAGCCAAAAGATTGTAAGGTTGGACGTCCAGGAAATGGGCGATGATATAGTTTTGCCTCAGTTTCCCCTTTAGCATTGTAAGCCTATAAAAAGGGAAATAAACTGCTTCTTGGGGAGCTCGGTGAATGAGACTTTAGCCCCCAAAGCTCCTGGCCAAATAAAAAGCCACTTCCTTCTTCAGTTCGGTGTTCGAGAGGTTTGTTTCCCGCCACTCCTGCTTTAACAGCAACTCCATAGACGGAGATAACACTGTGAGGTACTTGTATGATGACCATTTGACTGGTTTCTCAAAGTCAGGGTGCTGGTTGATGCCAGAGACCAATATGAACTTTATTGTGGTGATGATTAAGGGAGCGGGCTTTGGATTTGGACAGACCTGAATTTAGTTCCTGGTGCTGCCACTGGCTGAAAACATGGTATCACCTCTCTGGATCTATTTCCTCACCAGTAAAATGATCCAGTTGGATGAGGAGATTACAGTCATCACCTTAAATACTACATCCTTATAGATTTTGTTCTCCAAGACTATAGATTTTGTTCTCCAAGGGCACAATGCAGAAAAAGAGAGGAGATTCCAGAAACTTTAACCCATGCCTGACACTTAGGCAATAATGCCCAATGGGGTAGCTCACTTATCACTAAATTGTCCTCCCAAACTCGGCTCAAAGACAGATGATCTGTTGTTGCTACTGTTGCCGCCACCACTTCTGGGACCAGAGGACTGATTATAGCCTTGTGGGTTGTTCCTCACCCACTGGGCACCAAGCAGGGCATACAACAATGGTGTGGTGAACAAGGTCCATTTCACCTCTCCCAGCCTAATGATGGAATGAGTGGCTGGAGGAGCAGCAATTAAGGACTTTCTGCCTTTTTTCGGAAAGAAGCTAAGATCGATGCACTTGTTTGTTTAGAATAATGAGCAGGAACTCTCACCCTTTTTAAGGGAACCTAGAAAAGTTTAGCCTGGAGTTGGGAGAGCAAGGGGAGGCATTGGGCTGCCTTCTGAGCATCATTCCTCATAATGGCCCATGACATTCCCAGTTCACTGAAAACGTCACCCACATTCTCTCCAAGGGAAAAGGCTGTGAAACGGAACACTCTGCACTGCTCCAAAGAATGAGTGATGACCAGTGAGTAGAAGTTACAGTTTCAATATAGCATAAGAGACAGAATAGCAGAGTGGCTAAGTGCATTAGCTTAGGAGTCAACAGCTGTGTGATGTATGGCGTGTAACTTGTCTTTCTGAACCTCAATTTTCGCATCTATGAAGTGAGAATAAAGTAGAGTGTTTAGCATTTGCCTAGGCAGTATTATCTTTGGTTTTATTAGCATTAGAAAGAGCATTCTGACAGCAGTTAGAGGATTTGGGTAAATGACCATCTGACAAGGAAAAAATATCTCAGAATGGAGACAGGCCCTGTCCAACCCCAGGACCTGAAATCTGGGCAATGCTTCTCTGAACAGCTCACTAACTGCAGGTCTCCTCTGACTTATGTTTCCAGAGTTCTTGCTTTGTTTTGCTTTATTTATCTTTGTATTGTTTCCCAGAAAAGGGCAAAAGAGCAGAAAAATGTACTGAAAGTACCAGAAGTTTTTTTACATGGATCCTCAGGGCAGCAGTTTCTGAAGTCTCTGAATAACAAAAGAGCAGGATGCACGTCTTCAGCAACATGCCCGCTTTGGGCTCAGTGAGGAGAGGCCTCCCAGTGCAGTTGCCAAGACTGTTGAGTATCCCATGACTGTCTCTATGGCAACCCGTGGCTGACAGGCCCTAGCAGCCCAATCACAGATGGGTAAGGTTAACCTCTCCCTCACTGATGCCAGAAGACCCCACCACTCCAGTGAAGGCAAAACCTTGGTCTCTAGTCCTTCAGAACTGAAGTACCTGAGGGGATACTGCAGCTTGTCAAAATAATTTTTGTTATAGCAGCAGAACCTGTTCTTTTTATATCGAAGTGCATAAATTAGGTTACATTGTTTTAGCTGTTTTGGTCAAAGCCAGGATGGGGCATTGTACATCCTCCCTCCTCTGAGGTGAGACGGTTCATGAAATACTTCTGGTATGGGGGATGTCGACTTCAGGACCCCACAGGAAACCTACTGGTCTAGACTCTAAGTGCTGTAGAAGCTGAAAGAAGAGGGAGATCTTTGAAGATGGAATGAGTCAAGGAAGGCTACATGGAAGAAGTAGGATGCTGATAGATCCTTAGAGGATGGATATTAGGTGGTGGACAAGAAGGTTTCCAAGGCACCCATGTCAGAGAGATACTTGGAAAGCCCTTTACCCTGGACTTCTCCATCCGTCCACTCCCTGTGTCCAAATTATTTTTATCTGTCCTTAGCTCCCTTGAGAAGTCTGTGTTTTCTTCCACACTGTCTCCATCCCTGGATCTAAGTTGATTATATTTTGAGCTTCCTAGACCATTAAGAAGGGGAGTCTTCATCTATGTCATTCATTTTACATCATTCATTCTTACACCGTCTGTGCGAGACAACTCTGCCTGAGAAAAACAAGTGGCAAAACTCAAACCTGCAGCAATTGGTAGCCTCTCAAGTGACCCAGCCAGGTGGGCACAGCAAGAGAAACAGAGCGAGTACAACAATTTGTTAAAAACAGCACTTTTGTTTCTATAAGAATAACACATATTCATTGTGAAAAAATAGTAAAATGCTGAAAAACTAGCCTTATTATTTAAAAACTATACAATATATTTTATATAATATATATTTTATGTAATGTATATTTTTATATAAATATAATTATATGCAAATATCTCATATATTAATATATGCATCAGATATATTTCATAGTTCATGTATCATATTTAGGGTCCTTTTATTGTACAACTTTTTTTTGGGAGATGGAGTTTCGCTCTTGTTGCCCAGGCTGGAGTACAAATGGCACCATCTCAGCTCACTGCAACCTCCACCTCCTGGGTTCAGGCTATTGAGCAGGTCTTGGCTCACTGCAACCTCCCACTCTGGAGTTCAGTAGCTGGGATTAGAGGCATGCGCCACCATGTCTGGCTAATTTTGTATTTTTAGTAGAGATGGGGTTTCTCCATGTTGGTCAGGCTGGTCTCAAACTCCCAACCTCAGGTGATCCACCCGCCTAAGCCTTCCAAAGTGCTGGGATAACAGGCATGAGCCACTGTGCCCAGCCCAATTGTGCAACTTCTTTCCTGTCATTTGATCCTAATGTTATGGTATATGCCCATGCTTTTACACTGTTATGGTTTGAATTGTGTCCCTTCAGAAAACTTGTATATTAGCCGTCTGTTTAACTGGTAACCCCCAGTACCTCAGAATGTGACCTGATTCAGAAATAGGACCGTTGCAGATGTAATTCGTTGAAACGAGGTCATCTGTGGATAGGGTGATCACCTAACTCAATATAAAAGCTGTCCTAATAAAAGAGGGAATTTTGGATACAAACGTGCACGTGGGAAGAACAGCATGTGATGATGAAGGCAGAGATTGGGGTGATGCTTCTACAAGCCAAGAGACACCAAAGATTGCCAGCAAAATCCCAGAAGTGAAGAGAGAGGTCTGAAACAGATTTTCCCTCATAGCCTCAGAAGAAACCAACCCTGCTGACACCTTGCTCTCAGACTTCTAGCCTCTAGAATGATGAGACAATAAATTCCTGTTGGTCAAGCCACCCAGCCTGTGGTACTTTATGACAGCAGTCCTGAGTAGCTAATATACATGCCATTAAAATCTCTTCACAACGATGCTTTTTTCCTGCTTGCAAAGTACTGAAGTTAGCATAAGTTAGGTTATGTTATAGTCATAACCACCACCAGAATCTCAGTGGCTTAAAAATCTATGTATCATTGATGTTACGAGTCCCATTGGTTGGTGAAGGGCTCTGCTCCAGATAACCACTTAGCACCATCATTATGCCTCTGTTTTAAATCAGTGCTCCAGGGTTTTCTCTTATAGGGGAATAAAGGAGTGGAACGTTGACCCCTGGCAATTTAATGCTTCTACATTTGTGGAAGCCACATTGGCTCACATTTCCTAAAAGGGACTTGTTATTAGTGAACACTCTGCCATGAGTGTCCATCCTTGGAAGGATATCAGGAGTGTGAATGTACCATGTTTGGTCTAACAACTCCCTGCCCTTTAGAGAGCTTCTGATAGAGCTGACAGTTGGGACCAAATATCAGGACACCCGTCATGCTAGAGGTCAAGTGAGATCTGAAATGCCAGAGATGAAACCAGGGTCTGCAACCAAGGGTGGGAAAGCTGGGGACTGTTTGTAGAGTACCAGAGTTCTTAGCTACACAAACAATGTTCAGGTAGCTGTGTTTCCTTCCACACTATCTCCACCACTGGTCTAAGCTGGTAATTTTTGGAGCTTCTCTGACCATTAAGGAGAGAGTCTTCATCTGGGCCATTTATTCTAAATCATGCATTCACATGCTATCTGTGTGAGACAACTTTGCATGAGAAAAACGACAGGCAAACTCAGGCCAGCATTTCTGGGAAGGAAATCATCTCACCATCAGTTAACTATGAGCTCATAGAGTCTAGAGATGGTCCAAATGTTCTTGTACTTGTCCATTGAGCCTCCTTTTGGTCTCTAGAGTCTACTGGAAGAATGTGAGGGGTCTGTGCCCTCTCTGGTCTCCCCAGCCCCATCTTCTTTCCTCCCTCCATAATCTCCTTGTTTTTTTCTGCACTTCTTTCTGACCCTTTCTCCCCTACCTGTGCACCTACTGCATCCTGAGAAACTCTGCAGCCTTCTCAAATCCTAAGCACTTCTCCTGACTCAGTCCTGAAATGGCAGGGACTGGTTCATATGGCCTAAAAGCCCTAGAAGAAGAATTTAGACAGATCACGAGGTCAAGAGACTGAGATCATCCTGGATAACATGATGAAACCCCGTCTCTATAAAAAAAAAAAACAAAACAAAACAAAAATTCACTGGGTGTGGTGATGCACACGTGTAGTCCCAGCTACTTGGGCAGCTGAGGCAGGAGAATCGCTTGAACCTGGGAGGTGGAGGTTGTAGTGAGCCTAGGTCTCACCACTGCACTCCAGCCTGGTGACAGAGCAAGCCTCCATCTAAAAATAAAAAAAGCAAATAAACAATTATTTAGATATTTTTTGATTCTTAAAAAAACAAAGCATTCATATCCCTTTGTATTACCTACCTGTGAGGATGCACACAGGGGATTGATGAATGGTGCCTGAAGATGAAGCTCCTCTCTTGGGTTCCAGCTCAGAACATGAATGTTGAATGGGAATGAGTCACCTTAAAAATCTGATTCTCATGCTTTATACTTGTTATTTGACTCTTGTGGCTGTTGCTGAGATAGCAGGTCAGTCAGCCAGCAAATATCTATTGAGCACCAAATACATATTAAATATTAGGTACTCTTCTTAATGCTTGGATATAACAGAAAACAAGACAGGCAGAGCTCCTATCTTGAAGGAGTTTATATTCCAGTCATATGACAAAGACAAGAACAATGTAACAAAATAATTTCAGATACTAATAATCCTTCAAAAGAAACTGAATAAACTGTATTTAAGAAAGTAAAAAAAAAATCTGATTCTATAGATGTGTGGTTGATGGTAAAAGGGTTAAAGTCATCTTTGAAATGTGAGTGGCCCTTCTTCCCTTTGCCCATATGATTGGCCAGATTCCAAGCCATTAACCAAGCCATATTTATGTATGAGTGGGGTCACTCGATTTGAAAAGGATAAGCGATAATCAGCCAAAACATCAATTTCCAGCCCACTTGCTATGGCTTGAATGTTTCTCCTCTCCAAAACGCACATTAAAATGTAATTGCCATTGTAACAGTATTAAGAGACGGAACCTTTAAGAGATGATTAGACCACAAGGGCTCCATTCTCATGGGTAGGATTGGAGCCATTATAAAAGGGTAAGTTCAGTTTCCTCTTGCTCTCTCTTTACTCTCTGCTCTTCTGCCAATATGAGACACAGCATTCCTCCCCTCTGGAGGTTGTAGCAACAAGGTGCCGTCTTGGAAGCAGAGAGCAGTCCTAACCAGATACCAATCAAACTGGTGCCTTGATCTTGGACTTCTCAGCCTCTGGAACCATGAGAAATAAATTTCTAGTGTTTATAAGTTTTTTGTTTGTTTGTTTGTTTGTTTGTTGAGATGGAGTCTCATTCTGTTGCCAGGCTGCAGTGCAGTGGTGTTTTCTCGGCTCACTGCAACATTTGCCCCCTGGGTTCAAGTGGTTCTCGTGCCTCAGTAGCTGGGATTACAGTTCCAAGTAGCAGGGATTACAGGCTTGTGCCACCACACCCAGCTAATTTTTTGTATTTTTAGCAGAGATGGGGTTTCACCATATTGGCCAGGATGGTCTCGATCTTCTAACCTCATGATTTGGCTACCTCAGCCTCTGAAAGTGCTGGAATTACAGGCATGAACCACCGCACCTGGCCTATTATTTATAAGTTACTCAGTCTGTGATATTTTGTTACAGCAACAAAGATGGACTAAGACAGCAACCTTCACATATGGTAGAATTGTTGAATGAACTCAGAGCCCACCTCATCAGGCCAGGCCTGACAGTCTCTCCTCCCTTCTACACACCTGAATGCACCTATCATTGTCACAATGAGAGGGGCTAAGGCACCAGAACTTGGGTTTTGACTTTAGGAGGAGATAAAAGCCCAGCTTGGGTTTCAAGCTAAGTTTTATAATCCAATCCTACACTTTCAGAGAGGTCTAAATGGGGTGCTGGGTGCAAAAGGATTCTTTGTTCCCCTAAGGTTTTGCTTGTGAATATCTCTTTTGGGGAAGAGGTGTCTGGTTGGAAAATCAGAATTTGGATAGTACTTAGACCCTTACCCAGAACAGCATCAAAACCAACTCTTCACCTAACAATGTGCTCTTCAGAGCTGAGTGAAGGCATCACAGAGGAGGTGTTACCTGAGCAGTCTTGAAGGATCAATAGAAATCTGACAGGCAGATAAGGGTATTTATTTCTTTGGCTCACTGAGTGGTGGAAAGTGAGGGTTACTCGGGGCAAGGTTGCCCAAGGAATCAGAAAGCTTTCCTATATCCATAAAGGCCGACTCTGCTTCCTTGATGTTCTCACCGTCTAATTTGAGTTGTCTATGTGATGGATGCGCTGGGAAGGCTCTTTCTCAGTGGGTAAGGGATTCTCAGTCTGCTGGGTCTGCATGATTTTGGCAGGCTGTCTGTCTTGATTTGTTGCTTTGAAGGGCCATTGCTCAGAAAGCTTTTGTTATCAGCAGAGACTGGGGCTGCTGGGTCATCTCTGTTTCTGTGCTCTGGCAGGCACTCACGCCAAGCTCAAGCCGTTGTTATCTTTATTATCCAGCCTTCCGTAACTCTAAGCCTGGAGGAAGGGTGGGTCCAACTGATTTGTGGGCCACGCTGACCATTCAGTATTTGGTGAGCTGGGGATTCTGAGATGGGTTGAAATCTTGGGATTCACTGCTGGGGACTTGTTGAGTAGCCTGTGAACTCAGGTGAAGAATGAGACATTAGATAGAGACAATAAGTAAGAATGGCAAGTAAGATTGTCATACATCGTATTGCAGCCATGCATTTAGTCACTTATGCAGCAAACATTTACTGAGCTTCTGTTTTGTTTTAGGTGCTGGGAAGAGATTAAAAAAAAAAAAAGGCATCTACTTTCCCCAGGAATAAACCAGTAAACACAGTAGCATGCAAATGTGCCTTGTCAAAGGGCAGCTCAGGGGGCCTTTGGAGTGTTTCGTGAGCATCCTCTCTAGGAAGGTTTCTGCCTTCATCTAGGGTGGGGCACAGGGTGATGAGGTCAAGGAAGCCTCAGCCCACCAAATAGAAGTGTTGCAAGGACCAAATGGCTATTTCAGAAGTGCGTAAACATGTGAATGGTAAAGCAAAAGAAGAGAACAGAATTATTTGTATTGTTGCTCTCTGGCTGCACAGCACTACGGAGTCCTTCAAACAATTGTGGTGCCTAAGGATTTGATTCAGATTAGGCATGCTTCTGAACCCCAGTATCTAGCATTTCCCTACATTGTTTTACCTTTCTAGAACGCCTTTCTTCCAGCCTTCTCTACTGCCAATCCCAAACCACATTTTCCTCAATAGTAGCCTTAATCCAACTTCATATGGAAAACTTTCTAAAGATGCTCGTCACAATCCCCCCACCTACTCTCACACTGCTGGGAGAGATGGCAGCATGTAAGGGAGGGGATCTGCTTGCATTTTTTCCAACCTCAAACCTCAGACACTTCACATGCCTCCAACAACTAACATAGCTTTAAACGTTCTTCACTTTGTCCTCAGTTTGTTTGGTGAATGAAAACTTTATGTTTCCAACTACATTGTAAGCTCCTCAAGGGCAAGGCCAGTGCCCTTGGATGCTTTTCTTTGCTCTACCTTGGCTGGCACTGTATGAAACACTCAGTGTTTGTCATCACTTTATCAGCGAGGGCTGATAGAAATGAGGCTGTTAATTTCATCCATGGGACTTCATTTGCAATTAAATGGATGGTGATGCCTTGGTTATGGCTTAATTAATAAATTCAATAAACACGAATTAAGGATCTATGATGAGTCAAACACTGTGTTAAGCACTGGCTCTACAGAGATGAATGACAGCTCTCTGCTCTCAAGAAGTTCACAGCCTAGAAAGAAACGAACATAGGCAAACAGATATTTATAAAACCGGGGGTAATTGCTAGAGAATAGATTTGTTTAAAGGATTGTGAAAACACAAAGGAAGGAACAAGAAACCACATTTGCTGACATGATGGATCATCTTGGTTTTGAAGGATGTAAATGAAATTTCCAAAAAGGTTGGGGAAAGCATTCCAGGCAGAAGTAATGGGAGTATAAAGACACTGAAGTAGGATGAGGCAGGAAGACATATTTGAGGAATTTGAGCATCTCTGTGTGACCAGGACATGAGCTATGTAGTGGGACATGGTGGCAAATTGTGAAGTCTTTTATACCAGCTTGGGAATTTAGATTTTTTCTTAAACCACAGAGAGCCAAGAGAGATTTTTAGAGCATGGGGCACCATGCATGATCCTGTCTGCTTTTTGACAAGAAGTCTCTTGGTCTAGTTCTACCCAGAGTGCCAGAGAAGGCTACACAGAGGCCAAGAGAGGCTTGAGGATCAGTGGCTTGAAAAGTAGCTAATGGCAGAGACAAATTTAAAAAGCAGACGTCATAATACAAGCCAGACATTACTGTGGCAGGGGGGAGAACCCTTCAATTATGAAAGGAGGGATGGAAGAAATGGTGAACTATTAACAAAGATAGTGGCATGCTTTTACTAACTAGTAAGTCTTTTTCTACAAAAACAGTAAGATGTATTTAAAACAGCTAAACATGAATATTAATTAGATTGATTACAGATACAAAGAAAATACAATTTAGAGAGCAGGAATGTAAGAAATACAAATGGCTAGGTACAACTTAGTATCTTTTGCACTAGTGTGTAACTACAGTTGACCCTTGAACAATATGGATTTGAACTGTGATGTTCCATTTATGCAGCATCAAAAATACAGTATTCCTGGGATGCTAACGACTTTTTATATAGGTGGGTTCTACAGGGCCAACCACAGGACTGGAGTATGCACATATTTGGTATACTCAGAACTCTGGCATATACCAAGGGAGGACTGTATGATGAATCATTGCACAATTTAACGTGGTCTTCTTCTAAGTATGTCAAAACTTTGTTGTGCCAAAACCTGAAGGTTTCTCCAAAGCTCTTCAGTTGCGCCCTAAGTCCTATGAGGAGCTGTCCTTCCATCCTGTGTATCTTCTCTGTAGCAACACTGACAAGGAACACTCTGATTCTCCACTATTGGGGGAGGGTAAATAGAGTCACAAAAAGAAAGCATATCGACAGGCCTCGAAGCGTGGTGTTCCCCATTTGGATCGCCGAAGTCCAAAATCTCAACCTGAGCTTTGCAGACCTCCAAATCCAATTTTCTCAGTGTTGCAAAGTTAATGAGTTCTGAAAGGCTGAGCAAACAAAAATTTGCCAATTCATTAGTTTACCATGAGAAACATAACTATCAGAGGGATCAGCTACTCAGGCCCTCTAGCCTGGTTAGCACATTTGTTCTGTTTTGACATTTCCATGAGAAGCCAAATTACAACTTGAAAGTTACATGGTGAACAAGGAATCCCAACAATGGGCCACTGATATATGCACACACAATGGATGCCACTAGGTACGGTGGTCTGATGCCTTCATCACCCCCAGAGGAATTTTTCAGTCCAAACTCGCAGACAGCACTTAGTGGCAATTTACTCCAGTTTTTGACAAAGTATTTGGAAGAAAGTATTATCTGAGGTGCTCAGATTATTTAACTTAGAAACTGAAAAGTAGCAGGCAATGTCAAATTTAAAATTATAGTTCCAACAGAAATTGTTTCACCCACCAATGCATTAAACATTCAGCCAATGTGTGTCTGGAGTATTCTAAGTGACAGTTATCATGATATGGATATATCAACAAACAAGGCCAGGACTTTTCTTTCAGTGGGCTCAGAATTTAGTAGGAAGCAAATGTATCAACCTGCAATGCAGAGTAATATTTGCTGTATTGAAAGCGTGTTGTACATCTAGTTGGAGCCAGGATGAAGGGCCCTGATTCTGCCTGGGTGTCAGGGAAGGCTACCCAGAAACCAAGAAGCTTATCCTGATCCTACTGCAGTGTCTGATTTTCAGAATTGTACAAAATACTTTTTTTCTGACTGTATATCACCAATAATACAATCATACAGTAAGCCGCTGCTAGCCTTGTGGTGTATTCCTTTTTAATTTTATATATTAAAATGTGTATTCATCAATTGGGATTCATACGGTATCATGCTGATTTCATGTAGCATTGTATCATGAGTTAGTTCCCATGCACTGTAATAAAAATACATTTTTCAAAAATTACTACATTGTATTCCATCATCTGGATATATTATGATTTATGCAACACTGGTTGTTAACATTTAGGTTATTTCTAATTATTCAATATTTTTTTAAACTGTAACTAAGAGGGCTTTAGAGATAATTTGGTATTAGAGAGATAATGTGGTAAATTGTCTCCCTTTGAAAATGAAGGACCTAGATTCCAATGAATTTAAGTGATTTGCTCAAAATTATATAGCTAGCTAATTTAAGGGCTGGTTTTGGACCCCTGGGAAAATGCATTTTGGGAAGGAGGACGAGAGGTGGGTTATCTAAGAGTTAATGAAAATGAAGGGCCCTGGAAAAACACAATGGCCAGAAAGAACCAAGACATCCAAAGGGGAGAGGACAGGGGAATTGCAGCATTTTGAAGGTGCCAGTGCGCTTATAGGAAAACAGCCTTTTCAACGAACTGACACGAACCTCTCAGCATGTAGGAGTGTGATCTGAGGGAACCCTCCTGAAAAACAACCTGGCAGTGTATCAAGAACCTTAATACACTTATTAATCAAGGCCAAGTGTGGTGGCTTACATCTGTAATCCAGCACTTTGGGAGGCCAAGGTGGGCAGATCACTTAAGGTCAGGAGTTTGAGACCAGCCCAGCCAACGTGGTGAAACCCAGTCTCTATAAAAATATAAAAATTTTCTGGGCACAGTGGCATGTGCCTGTAATCCCAGCTACTCAGGAGGCTAAGGCAGGAGAATCGCTTGATCCTAGGAGGTGGAGATTGCAGTGAGCCAAGATCGCGCCATTGCACTCCAGCCTGGGCAACAGAGCAAGACTCCATCTCAAAAAAAAAAAAAAAAGAAATTAAAAAATACCCTCCTGACCTAGAAAAACAGCCTGACCCAGGAATTCCGCCACAGGAATCTGTCCTAGGAAGTTGGCCCTGTAGGGGAGAAAAAGTATCTTTTCATGACTATGGCAAAGTTCATGGCTGAGGACCCTGTAGTAAAAGACAGATGACCTAAAGAAAAGCATACAAATTTATTTAACCTAAGTTTTATGAGACACAACAGCCTTCATAAATGAAGACCCAAAGAAACAGGGAAAACTGCACAGTTTTTTTGCTTACGTTTGATGAAGAACAGGCAGTCATGAGGAAGTATGATTGGAGAAAGAGGGTGTGATTTAATGGTGATGAGCTGGGAGAACTAAGCAAGGTTTGTTGGTTCGGATTCCCCTCTGTGTTCCTGTATCTTCAGAGATAAGGATGTTAATGAGGGTTTCATGCCCCACTTTAGAGGAAGGGGACTAGGTTTCAGGGCCTGCTTCAAGGGATAAAGGGTGAGGAGAAGGTAAGAGGGCCTTTCTGCTTCTGCTGTTTTCTCAAAAGCCAAAGTGGCATATTTTGAGGGATCTGCCTAAATCCCAGTGGCATGTACATGAGTCACTGAAACTTATTTATAACACACACACACACACACACACACAGAGAGAGAGAGAGAGAGAGAGAGAGAGAGAGAGACAGAGAGAGAAAACATTAAATGTCAGAGGAGGTTAAATAGATTATGGTACATCCAGAAGTAGCTGAGCAGTGTTCTGTTTTTTTTCTTTGTAAATGTTCTGCTTTTCCTGGAATTCATAATCACTTTCTCATGTTCATACTTTTATATGCTCTCTTTATATTTTCCTCTTCTCCTTTGGTTGTCTATCACTGTGCAGCAAAATTCAGTTGCTTAAAACAACCATCTCATTGTATCTCATGAGTTGAAGGTCAAGGATTTGAGGTTCGTGGGGTGAACCCTTTGATGCAAGTGATATTGACTGGGCACACTTGGTGGTATTCAGCAGCCCTGGGCAGGGCTGGAAGCTGCACAATAGCTTTACCATGTGCTTGGCCTTTGGTGGGGACAGAGGAGAGGCACCGCTCAGCTGGCCCCACTGTCTCTGCACCTACTCTAAGGGGCTCATCATGCAGCCTCTCCAACAGTGGTTTGCCCACTCAGTGCAATACCTTCCTTGGTCCTTCCAAACACGTTCTGTGTTCCCTTTCCTCTTCCATCTTAGTGGGATCTCAGCAGAAAGGACAGGTAAATGCATGTGGCCAATCTTCTACATTTAACTGAAAAAGCATTGCTTTTTATTCAGTTAAAAAAAAAAGTCATAAAGATGTTCATATTTTAACCCAGCAATGCTATAGAAGGCAAATAAATAATTTAAAAATCAAGAATGAGCTATAAGTATGAATATTGCAATAATGCAAAACCAGTAGCAACTTTATCCAATAGTAAATGATTATTCATTTAAAATACAATGAATGCATATAAGATAATATTTAGCAGCTTTAAAAAAAATCTTTAAGTGATAAAACTAAATGCAACTTGGGAAAATTCTTATGTTATAATATTAAGCAAAAAGGCCGGTTACCACTCTGTAAAAATATACAAGCCTGGGGAGAACGCACAAAAACAATTTATAGAAATTGTATATGAGTGGTGATATTTCACATAATATGTTTCTTTTTTTTAAGAAGACTAATTTTATTACATTAATATAAGGATAACTAATGTTAGTACATTGATTTTGTACTTAAAAAAATACCAAGTCTGTTCCATTACAATATAATCATTTTAGTGTAATAGAACATTTAATGAAATGCATTTGAACCCACTGAGACTTCGCCTAGGAGGCTGAGGAGCCCAGCATTGCAGCTAGCTTGCTGCTCTCTTGGGGGAGCATCTTCCCATCTTCTGGCAGGTAGGGCATGTGAGACACCCAGCAGATGGTGTGAGTGTGTGCCTGTGAGTGGGTTGTTTCTAAGCACATTGTACTTTGTGCCTCTGTGCCTCCCGGCACCAAGAGACACACTTCCTTCCTGTGCAACTTGCTCAAAGTTTTTTGTTTTTGTTGTCTAAGTATGGATTTCATCTGAAAATGTGGAGTTCCTCAATACCCAAAGGATACCAGCAGGCTTGGCTCTGAGTGAATGCAGAAGGAAAAACACCAGTGCTGCTGTTATACTTTTCCATTCCATAGATTACATTTCAGAACGGAGTTAAACAAGGCTTCTAGAAACTGGCTCCCACCTTGGCCACACAAAGGTGGATTCCAAGTGACACTGATACGTGGCCCTGAGCTCAGGGCATACAACATTAGCCCTTGAGCTCAGCTAACCAGCTAAAGACCATGTGACTCAGACTTCAGCATGTTCCAGGGAAGTGAAGAAGACTTTCACACTGCTCTAGCCCCACGTCCTATACCTTGTACAAATCCTCCCATCACCATGAATCTATCAGTTGGCTTCTGCTTAGCCCTGAAATGAAGGTGAACTTTTCAGAGTGTCAGCTGTCAGAACCATTTTCCACATGTGGCGCTGAGTGCTATCACTACGTAACTGACTCTTGTAAGCCCCATAACACGTGTATGTCTACTATTGCCCAGCATTATTGTAAATGTCACAATAACTTTGTGAGGTCGATGCTGATAGCACCCCAATTTAGAGAGGAGGACCATGGACCCCCAGGAGTAGAAGCAACTTCTCCAAGGTCAAAGTCACACAGCTAATAAGTTGCAATGATGGGACTCAATCCCAACCCATCTGACTCTAGAGAATGTGCTCTGAGCTATACTATGCTGCCTCCTGGGGATCTTGCAGTGGGCTTCTGATGACTGGGTGTTCTGAGGATAAGCCAGACATGTTATCCTCTGCCTCTGCCATCTCAAGTCCTCAGCAGGAGATTTGGAGGGTCTGAAATCACTCAGAAAAAGAAACAAGAGTTACTGGTGCATTAGAACAAAGTTTCCCAGTCCGATTTTCAAAGAAGACCGGCTTTCCCTTGAGACTTAATGCAACTATCAAGTGGAGAAAAAAAGAAAAGTGGTATTTTGAAAGATCCCAAACATCAAAGAAGACACTGCTATCCCTCTATTCCACATCACCAGTGTAAAACCCCTGACACTTGGCAAAAATGAGAAAGGGTGGTTGCATCTATTATGGAAGTTTCTAGATGATGCTGGTAAACCCTGAGCTATGAGTGGGAACCCATCTATTAGGACTAGGCTTACATTTTCCATGGAAATAGACATAATATGAAAAAAGAAAAACAAACAAAGGACACCTAACCAGGAACCAGTCAGAACTGATATTTGACCCATCAGGAGGATGCCAGCAAATAAGACTAAATGCTTCTCCAAAGGAAACACCAGCCAGCATAGGCATTTTCATAGTTAAGTTTGGTTTACATTTTACATAACAATCTTCAGCAATTTTTTTAATTATCGTAGTTTTTTAAACAGGTAAAAAAGAAAATATATTTTAAATCAGTAGCAATGTTTTATCTCATAGTGTGAGATAATATTGCTTACAGTCTTGTGCTTAGCCAGCAGTACCCAGCTCAATGAATCTTCAGTTATAGTCATCTTGTCATTTTTTGTACACTTGATTTCTCCTAAATCAGAAAGCGCCAATTTGCAATGGTAGGCAGGCTATCAGGAATGACCACAGCCCCTTTTCCTCCTGCTCAAACCTGAGCTGGTTCTCCTCTAGCCTCTCTGTCCCTGGGACCTCTACTCATCATCATCCTACAGGGGTCCCTTCATCTCTCACCTGTGTCAGATTTGTTGGCTTACTCATTTATCTATTTATTTATTTATGTTGAAAAAATCAAATAGTTCTATACGGCTTAAAACAAAACAAAAAAGAAATGTTCCCTACCCTATGTCTCAATAGTCATATATCAGTCCATCTTCACACTGCTATAAAGGTACTACCTGAGACTGGGTAATTTATAAAGGAAAGAGATTTAATTGACTCACAGTTCTGCATGGCTGGGGTGACCTCAGGAAACTCACAATCATGGCGGAAGGCAAAGGGGAAGCAGGGCATTTCTTCAGAAGGCAGCAGGAGAGAATGAGAGAGCGAGAAAGTGCCACACTTTAAAACTATCAGCTCTCATGAGAACTGACTCATGAATCACAAGAACAACATTGAGGAAGCCACCCCCATGACCCAATCATCTCCTACAAGTCCCTCCCTCTACATGTGGGAAATACCATTTGGATTACAATTCAAGATGAGATTTGGGTGGGGACATAGACCCAAACCATACCAATTCCTAACAGCAAATCCCTAAGAGGCAATAGTTTTCAATTCCTTTAACTGCTTTTTTCCCCTGGTATCTCCTGGATCCCATGTTGTGTTTTTTGTTTTGTTTTGTTTTTCTATTTTACTTCTCTGTTTCAATAGAGTTCATTTTACAGTAACTTCCTGAACCAGTGAGCAAGTGGCCAAAGGAGATAAAGTTTTAGACCTGAGATATGTTAATTCTACATTCATATTTGATCAATAATGTGGCTAGTCATAGACAATGTAAATGAAAATTTCATCTCAGAATTTTGGAGGCTTTGATTTCATTGTTGTCTGGCCTCCTGATTTCTTGAATAAGCTACTGTGAGCCTGATCCCTGATCATTTGCATGTGATTCCTCTATCTCTCTCTCATCTTGTAACACCTTCTCTCTTTCCCAAGCATTTTAATATTATATAATTATGGGTTTTTACATTTTTTATCTTTTTTGTAATCTATTGAGATCAATACTTGGTTTGCCTTTTCAACCTGGAAACTCATACATCTGAGGTTTGGAGATTTTATTGAGATATTTCTTCAAAACATTCCTCCATCTCTTTTCCCTGTCCTCTCCTGTTCTTCAGCTGTCAGACCCTGCCAAATGGATCCCCTAGGTTCCTTGTTTCTTTTCTCATTTTACCCTACTTGTTTGTGAGTCTCTCAACATCCTCTTCCAAAATTTATATAGAATGTTACATTTTCCTATCATATTTTTACCTCCCCAAATATTTTCTTTCTCATTTAATACCCCTTTTTTGCAATATCCTGTTTCTGTTTCACAGTGCAGTATTTTCTCCTATGTCTCTGTGGATATAAATAACAGGTTTTTAAAGCTTAATTGCTGTCAGTATCATCTACGCTTCCTCTGAGATTCTTCTTTTCTGCTCTATCATGTCTGTCATGAGGTTTCCTCAGGGCTTGGTGGCTTGGTGATCCTCAATAGTGAGGCACTGCAAAGATAAGAAGAATCTCTGTGCACACGTGTAGAGATTTTAACTAAGGTGATCTGATTGAGGTTTTTTTCTTGAGAGATTCTCAACTATCAATTTCAGTATATCTTTTCCCTTGGTTGATCCATGATCCTGAGAGATGATCTTTCTTTCTACCTCCTCCCTGAAGGTGTTACCTGACTGACAGCCTTCCAGAAGCCAAAGGGAGGAAGGAAACTGAGTAGTCTTATCATTCAGCATATAGGCTTCTACTTCTCCCTTAATTTTCAGTAAGGAACCTACCCACAGCTGAAACCTCTGAGACTAGAACTCTGGTTCAGCTTTCTCAGGAGTTTACTCCCAACCTTCTTCCAGGATGTTGAATGGTGTCACCTGGCAGCAGACACTTGGGGTGGGGGGCTGATCTGCCCGTATCTTATGCAGAACCTCCAACCACATTTTCCATGTTCAACTACTCTGAATTCCCACTTTCAGATGGGTTCAGTACCCCATTCTGAAATTCTACAGCCCTTCAAGGATAACTGTCTTGTTTCAAGGCTTCCTCCACTGTCAACTTGTTTCAAATTGCTCCATTCTGACAAACTTATTACCACCTGTTTGCTCTCCAGATTTCAAAATTTTGTTACTGCTATTTTATTTCCCATTCTCTTTTCCCTTTGGTTCTATGCCTTTTTAATCCCTGTATTTTCATTCCTGGGGGGGATTTCAGGAGGAAATTGTAATAAAAGCAAGGGATCCACCTGGCCCATTTAAGAAGTCACAGGCATCGAAATTTTATTTTATTCTTCATGTCAACAACATACACAACATACAGGAAGAAACTAGTAGCAGTGCCTTCAGGAAAGAGAGACTAGAATGAGAAGAGTCTACACTTTTCTCTATATATACATACATCCTTTTGGATCTTTTAAACTTTGTACCATGTGCAAAGATTACCTTTTCAAAGCTGATTAATCAATATCACAAAAACAAGTCCGGGCATGGTGGCTCACACCTATAATCCTAGCACTTTGGGAGACCAAGGAGGGCAGATCACCTGAGGTCAGCAGTTTGAGACCAGCTTGGCCAACATAGTGAAACCCCTTCTCTACTAAAAATACAAAAATTAGCTGGGTGGGGTGGTGTATGCTTGTAATTCCAGCTACTCAGGAGGTTGAGGCAGGAGAATCACTTGAACCTGGGAGGCAGAGGTTGCAGTGAGCTAAGATTCTGGCTAGCACAAGTGAGGAAAAGGAGAGTGCCATGTTGTCACCACCCATTTCATCACACACCTTGCTGCAAAGATGGACATAAACTCAAAGTTACCATGATTTTATTATATGTACAATTTTTATAATTTTCTTCAATCTTGAATCAAATTTAGAGAATGTTGTTGATCACTGATGACTATCAGTGGCTAAAGCTCTGGGTTGACATCTAGGGGTGACCTCTCTTATTAAGACCCAATGAATGCCCGGCTTGGCCACGGCCTCTGCTGATACTTTTAGGTACTGATTCCAACACACTCTGTAATCTCTAGAAGGGATCATGAAGTAATGGTTAAATTAAAACTATGCCCTCCATGGTAAGAGTTTTCAGTAATCAATAGGAAAAAATGTTGTGCATACCTTCTTCACACATATATATGTATACATATATTATATAAATGCATATGTGTATATATATATGAATATGAAGACATATATATGTATACATATATGTGTGTCTTAATATGTATGAGCTCATGAAGCTTAAGAAATAAGCCCAAGAACAAATTTATACTCAGCATAGCAGTGGTTTTGTGCAAGTATAAGGTAAATGTCACGTGACTTACAAGTGAGATCATAGCAGTGATACCATGTGGTATCCATTGAAAAATCTACAGCAGCCAGAAGTGTCTTCTAATAAAGGAATCTTGTCCGTAGTTTGCTCTCCATTCTCTTGGTGAGCATCAGATTTATTATCCCCTCTGCGTCTGGTTTTACAAAATTCTGAGCAGTGATGTGTCTTGTACCTGTTTTTTGCTGTCAGGAATGCAACGTTTAATAATGACTCTGTAATTTTCGCTTTTTAAAAAATTGCCTTTAGAAACAAGTTCCATACAACCACCAGACTGGAAAACATTGATTTGTATTTGTTCTTTAAAATTTCAATTAATATAGTGAAAGGTCATGGGCTTTGTTTGCAAATGAACCCAAAAGCTTTAATGGTTTCACATCACAACTTGTAACAGACAGCAGACAGAGCCTAGGAGATTGGAACTCAATGACGTACCAGTCCAGTAAAATCCAATTTTTAGGTAGTCACCACCATATTTCCTGTTCATCCTTTCCTTTTTAAGTTGCTTGTTTTAAAGCAGTTTCACAGCCTGGCACGGTGGCTCGTACCTGTAATACCAGCACTTTGGGAAGCCAGGAGTTCAAGGGCAGCCTGACCAACATAGTAAAACCCTGTCTCTACTAAAAATACAAAAACTACATGGGCATGGTGGCACATGCCTGTAATCCCAGCTACTCAAAGGCTGAGGCATGAAAATCACTTAAACCTGGGAGGAAGAGGTTACAGTGAGCTGAGACTGCACACTGTACTCCAGCCTGGGTGACAGAGCGAGACTCTGTCTCAAAAAATAATAATAAATAAAATAAAATAATCAGTTTCAGAGAATATAGTTCACTATTTTTATGACATTATTTCAAGTTGTAGTATTTTTATTATTTTCATTACTATTTTTAATAATCTTTCTAAGAATAGTTTTAGATTTATAGAAAAGTTGTGAAGATAGCACAGAGTTACCATATATTCCACAACCAATTGTCTTATCACAGTCAGTATTATATAGTTACAAATAGTGATTGATTACAACTAGTGAATCAGTAATTCATTATTATTAACTGAATTTTATACTTTATTCAGATTTCCTTCATTTTTACCTAAGGTCCTTTTTCTGTTCCAGAACCCCATCCAGGATACCATGCTACATTTAGCCGTTATGTTGGTGAGCCTTTGCTTGTTTTTTGATGACCTTGACAATTTTGAGGAGTACTGGTCAGGTATTCTGTAAGATGTGTGCCACCATACCCAGCTAACTTTTGTATTTTTAGTAGACACAGGGTTTCACCATGTTGACCAGGATGGTCTCTATCTCTTGACCTCATAATCTACCTGCCTTGGCCTCCCAAAGTGCTGGGATCACAGGCGTGAGCCACTGCACCCTACCCAAATTTGCATTTTAAAGTTCAGTCCTTGTATGTACTGTAAAGTTCTATAAGTTTTAACAATGCATAGTGTAATGTATCCATCATTACAGTATCATCCAGAACATTTTTACCACCTAAAAATACTCTTGCGTTTTATCTATTCAGTGCTTTCCTTCCCCAAATCCCTCACGACCACTATGTGTTTACTCTCTCTGACAGTTTTTGCCCTTTTCAGAACATGGTCCATAGCCATAGAGCCCTTACTCTTTCACTAGCAATATGCATTTAAGATTCATCCATGTTTTCAAAAGGCTTGAAACCTCATTTCTTTTTATTATTGAATAATATTACAATATAGGTATGTATTATAAGCCATTCATTCCACCATCTATTGAAGAATATCGTGGTTACTTCCATGTTTTGGTGATTATGAATAAAGCTACTATGAACATTCATGTGCAGGCTTTTGTGTGGACATAAGTTTTTAAATAAGTTGAGTAAATACCTGGAAATGCAATTTCTTCCCAGCAATTAACATCTTCTGGATTTTAGCCATCCTGATGGGTATTCTAACAGTAAGATCATGTGGTTTTGATTTGTGATTCCATAATGACTAATGATGTTGAGCTTCTTTTTGTTTATTTGCTATATGCAAACTTCTTTGGGGAGGTATGTATGCTCAGATCTTTTTAAAAAATGTTTAATTGAGTCATTTTCTTACTGTTGAGTTTTAAGGGTTTTTGTTGGAGCATTTTATAAATTTAGATCAAGTTGATTGATAGTACTGTTTGAGTCATCTATATTCTTAATGATTGCCTGCCTGCTTCATCTATCACTTACTAACAGAAAGTTGTTGAGGTCTCTAACTGCAATAGCGGATTTGTCTATTTCTCCTTTCAGTTCTGTCAGTTTCGTCTCATGTATTTTGACATTCTGTTTTTAAGGGCATCAATATTTAGGATTGCTGTCCTCTTGGAGAATTGAACTCTCTTATCCCCAGTAATCTCTCCCTGATAATCTTCCTTGCTCTAAAGTCTGTTTTGTCTGAAATTAATATAACTACCTACTCCAGTTTTCTTTTGATTAGTAGTATAGCTTCCTCAATCACTTTACTTTTATATTTTCCTAGTCTTTATAATTTTTTGTTTTTTGGTTTTTGGTTTTGTTTTGTTTTGTTTTTGTTTTTTTAAACAGAGTTTCGCTCTTGTTGCCTGGAGTGTAATTGTGCCATCTTGGCTCATTGCAACCTCTGTCTCCTGGGTTCAAGCAATTCTCCTGCCTCAGCCTCCCGAGTAGTTGGGATTACAGGCATGAGCCACCACGCCTGGCTAATTTTGTATTTTTAGTAGAGACGGGATTTCTCTATGTTGGTCAGGCTGCTCTCGAACTCCTGACCTCAGGTGATCTGCCCGCCTTGGCCTCCCAAAGTGCTGGGATTACAGGCATCAGTTAAAGTAGATTTCTTATGGATAATATGCAGTTTAGTCCTTTTTTCTTTTAATTAACTGGGACAATACCTGTATTTTTATTGGTGTGTATTTTATTGGCATATTTAAACCATGCACTTTTTAAAAAAACTTTTTAAGTCCCAGGGTATATGTGCAGTTATGCAGGTTTGTTACATAGGTAAATGTGTGTCACAGTGGTTTGCTGCACAAACCATGCACATTTTAAGTTATTATAGATTTAAACAGATTAATGACTATCACGTTTTTACTGTTTTCTCTTCATTATATATGCTATTTGTTTCTTGTTACCTCTCTTTTTCTGACCATTCTGGTTTCAATCAAGCATTTTATATGGCTTCATTTTTATCTTCTATCTTAGTGTATTATTCATATTTACTTTTACATTTTTAGTAGTTGCTCTAAAATTTTACAATGTATGTTTTTAAATAATCTAAATCCATCTTGAAATGGGCTTTCATTTCCAAAGTTACTTGGTCAGCACCTAAGTACCGCGCAAGCAGTGCCGGTAACTTATGATGAAATATTCCCACTTCCTCCCTGCTGTCCCTTATGACATTGTTGTCATTCATTTCACTTACCCACAAGCTATAATCACCCAATATATTATTACTATTATTATTCTAAATAAAAAGTTATCTTTTTGATCAATTAAGGATTAAAAAAAAGATATTTTATCTTTATTTATTCTTTTTCTGCAATTTTTTGTTTCTTTTCATAGATCCAAGTTTTTTATCCATATCATTTTTCTTCTTTGTGAAAACCTTTTGACATTTCTTGCAGCACAAATCTGTTAGTAATGAATTCCCTCGGTTTTTGTCTGTCTGAGAAAGTCTTTGTTTTTCCTTCGCCTTAGAAGGATAATTTCACTGGACATAGAATTCCAGAAAGATGGGGTGGCAGAGTTGCCTGGTTTTGGTCTTTTTTTAAACAACCTGTTAAAGATTTCACTATATTATCTTCTGGCTTGCATGATTTCTGATTTAAAAAATTAAAAAGTCTGTTGTAATTTTCATCCTAGTCTCCCTATACGCAAGATATTTTTTTCTTTTTTTTTTTTTAAATTTTAACTTTTATTTTAGATACAGGGAGTACATATGTAGAATTGTTACATGGGTGTATTGCATGATGCTGATGTTTGGGTTATGGATCCCATCACCCTGATAGCAAGCGTAGTACCCAGTAAGTTGTTTTCAATCTGCACCTCACCCCTCCATCCCCACTCTAGTAGCCTGCAGTGTTTATTGTTCCCATGTCTATGTCCATGTGTGTCCGATGTTTAGCTCCTGCTTTTAAGTGACAGTATGCAGGATTTGGTTTTCTGTTTCTGTGCTAATTCACTAGGATTATGGCCTCCAACTGCATCCATGTTGCTGCAAAGGACATGATTCTATTCTTTTTTGTGGCTGTATAGTATTCCATGGTGTGTATGTACTATATTTTCTTTATCCAATCTACCATTGATGGCACCTGGGTTGATTCCATATCTTTGCTATTGTGAATAGTGCTGCAATGAACAAACAAGTGTGTGTGTCTTTTTGGTTGAATGATTTCTTTTCCTTTGGATACATACTCAGGAATGAGGTTGCTGGGTCAAATGGTAAATCTGCTTTAAGTTATTTGAGAAATCTCCAAACTGCTTTCCACAGTGGGTGAACTAATTTACATTCCCACCAACAGTGAACAAGTGTTCCCTTTTCTCTGCAACCTCGCTAGCATCTGTTGTTTTTTGACTTTTTAATAATGGCCATTCTGACTGGTATGAGAGGCTATCTCATTGTGCTTTTGATTTGTATTTCTCTGATGATCAGTGATGCTAAGCATTTTTTTCATGTGTATTGGCCACTTGTATGTCTTCAAGAGAGAAGTCTATGTCATTTGCCCAGCTTTTAATGGGGTTATTTGGTTTTTGCTTGTTCAATTGCTTTAGTTCACTATAGATTCTGGATATTAGGCCTTTGTCAGATGCATAGTTGGTGAATATCTTCTTCCATTCTGTAGGTGTCTGTTTACTTTGTTGATAATTTCTTTTGCTGTACAAAAGTTCTTTAGTTTAATTAGGTCCCACTTGTCTATTTTTGGTTTTGTTGCTTTTGGGGACTTGGCTAAAATTTTTTTTGCCAAGGCCATTGTCAGTAAGAGTAAATTCTAGGTTGTCTTCTAGAATATTTATACTTTGAGGTCTTACATTTAAATTTTTGTTCTGTTTTGAGTTAATTTTTGTATATGGTATAAGGAAGGGGTCCAGTTTCAATCTTCTGCATATGGCTAGCCAGTTATCCCAGCACCATTTATTGAATCATTTCCCCATTGTTTATTTTTGTCAGCCTTATCAAAGATCAGATGATATTAGCTGTGTGGCTTTATTTCCGAGTTTTCTATTCTGTTTCATTGGTCTGTGTCTATTTTTATACCAGTACCATGCTGTTTTGGTTACTGTAGCTTTATAGTGTAGTTTGAAGTTGGGTACTGTGATGGCTCCAGCTTTGTTCTTTTTGCTTGGAATTGCTTCAGCTATTCAGGCTGTTTTTGGTTCCATACAAATTTTGGATTAGAAAGTTTTTGGTCATTATTACCTCTCAAATATTTCCTCTGCTCCTTTCTTTTTTTTTATAGAATTTTAGTTATACATAGACCATTTTTTATATTGTCCCTGAGTTCTTCAATATTCTGTTTGCTTGTTGGTTTTTTATTCTTTTTTCTCTTTACATTTCACTTTGAAAGTTTCTGTTGACGTATCTTCATGCCCATTGATAAGTTTCTCTGTTGTGTCAAGTCTACTGATGAGCCCATCATTTTCATTACAATGTTTTTGATTTATAGCATTTCCTTTGATTTCTTTTTCTTAAAGTTTCCAATTACAGGATTAAAAGAAAACTCGCTATCTCATAGTCCCAAAGTCTTTCATATCTGAGCCTGGTTCTGATGATCACTTTGTTTCCTCATGCTGTGTTTTTAAAATATTTTCCTTGGAGCCCTTTCCCATGTTGATTATTTTCCCCTTAAAGGACTGGAGTGGGGAAAAATTCTTTTTCCCAGAGCTGGGGAAAATTTCCAGAACTGTGAGTAGGCAAAGTCCTTTCCCCTGGGGAATGGACCTCAGTTATTGAGAGGACTCTCTTTATGTTTGACCATAGCTAATCCTTCCCTCCCACCGCCAGGGCCCAGAGGGTATCTGAATGGAATTTTCACCAACAGAAATCTGGTGGAGTTTCTGAAGGTGAGATCCACAACAGTCTGGCGGCCCCAGGAGTTTCTCACTCTCACACTAGCCTTCCCGCAGTTCCTCAAATTTACCATTTAAATGTTCCTACTGGGTGATGACTGCAGGCTTCTGTTCCAGATAAGCAGGTCCCAGTTACTGTACCTCCCCAGATGTACTCAGTGTTCCAGTTTCAGGTTTGGCAGTTTGCTCTGTGACCTCAGTTCTTTGATGTAGTCAAGAAAAGTCATTGATTTTCCATTTGTTCATCCTTTTTTAAAATTATTATTTTAAGGATGACAGTGACCACTTCCAGGCTTTTCACCCTGGAAGTCTCTTCATACTATTCTTACACCTCAATGAATCACTATGAGTCACAAATCCATTTTTGTGCATTTGAGATATAACATCACATAATATGACCACAGAAAGGGAAATGTAGTGAATATCAATAATTCCAAATGCCATAAGTTATAATGGCAAGAGAACTTCACTCCATGAATGATATGTTAGCTGAGATGGACGGATGAGTGTACTCCTGTGAGGCCCATGCAACCTTCAAGGTTGTAATGTTTAAAAAGCAATAGTGATTCTAAGAAAAATCACAAATCACACATTTCCCTTTGTGAAATACATGTTTCTCACAAATAAAACAGTTTTTTCTTATTAACATTTCCTTGGAAACTGCCAAAATGTCTATGGACTACTTGCTAAAATCCAGGAAATTACACCACGAGATTCTCCTCACTAGGCATTTTTAAAATTTTCTTTTAAAGTGTGATATCTTGTAAGAGAAGAGAGCATTAAGGGGTGAGTCCAAAGAAACAAGGTGATGGAGAGAGGTAGGTATTTACTCATTTATGGATTCATTCATTTACTACATTTTTATTAAATATAACATATTCCAAGTACCCCATAGCCCAGATATAGAGTCCCTTTTGAAGAGTGTTTTAGTCTGTTTGGGTTATTATAATGAAAAATACCATAAACTGAGTAGCTTACAAACAGCAGAAATGTATCACTCACAGTTCTGTAGGCTGGGAAGTCCAAGATCAAGGTGCCAACAGATTCAGTGTTGGGTGCAGGCTTACTCACTGGTTCAGACGTGGCACCTTTATGCTGCATCCACAAGTGGTAGAAGGAGCTAGCTAGGTCTCTGAGGTCTCTTTCATCAGGGTACCACTAATCCCATTCATAAGGAATTAGCCCTTATGACCTAATCACCTCCCAAAGGTCCCATCTTATCATGGTCACATTGGGGATTTAGTTTTAATGTATGAATTTGGGGATATCACAAACATTCAGACTGCTGCACATTATTGTGATTGTGAAGCCCTCTATATGTGTAAAGGTTGCTATGGAGAAAATTAATTTGCTCTTCACCGGTCAAATGAGCCTTCTCTTTGCCTTCAAACAAGATCACCTCTCTGCTAAAGCATCATCAACCTATAATAATTGCACCAATTATGACAAATTAACTGATCATTGGTGGCCCAGAGGGTAGTCATCACCAGCATCTCTCCTTACTTCCACTTGCAGGAATCACATAAGAAAGAATAAGCATTTGGTCACCATCTTCATTCCCTACCTGACTTCATAGGAAGAAGGATTACCTACTTGGCTAAAACTGGGCTCAGGTGTCTTGTGAGAGCAGTGGAGAAATAGAATCCTTAATCATTGTTAGCATTTTCTTGGCTAGCCCCTGCTCAATATGAATGTGATATATTCAAAGCTACGCACCCCCTTTAGAAGCTCCACATTGGTCATTTCCATCCTTACTACACATCCACGCCTTCTCCTATAGCCTTGCTCTAATGTTGCTAGTTTACATCTAATTTCTTCTCTGGCTTTCAACTTTCTTGGGAAAAGGGATAAGACTGCTTCTAACAACTCAAATCCTTTTTGGATCAAGGTAGGAGTACATTTTTAGGCTTGTCTGTTAATACAACAGAAGTATAATCATCAGATAAATATAATCCTGATTTTCAGGATTACATATTTCAATGTAATGTCCTGATTTCATTTACTGAGAAGCTTGATTTTATTTGTCTCAACATGTATGCACCCCAGACATTACAGTTGACATTATCTGCTAAGGTGTATGGTCTGTTGTCATTCTCAAGTTGTGCCCTGTACATGGTCAATAGGCAGAGAAAATGGATCTTGTCCTTCTGTTCTGTTTACCATGTTGTGAACCAGAGGCTATATCAGCCTGAGAGAAGCAAATCCTTTTTATAATTTATCTTCCCAAAAAGACAATTGATATAGCTGAGTAGATGTGGCTCTGACTAGAACAGTGACATCAACGGAACAAGATGAGTGAGTGGACCTCATCCACCGTGATTAAGAGAAATGGGTTCTGGAAAGAACAAATAGTGATTTCAAATATTAGAAATTGTGATGTGTGTCTTTTTTTTTGCCATTATCATCTATATAAATAGATAAATTGGACACATGTCTACCTACCAATGAAAGCATAAAGTTAAGAGTACTTCTCTGCATGTTGATCTTGTTATAATTTTGAAGTGGTCTAGATGGACAATCTGGTAATCTAATCATTGACAGATCTAAAAATAAAAGCTTGGCATCAGTTTCTGTCATCATCTTTGACAGATTCGCTTTCACTTATTTTGATTGCCTCCAACATCTAAATTTAAAATTTAAATAATGATTTACCTGTGTGTATCTTGTAAGAGAAGACAAGATTATGGATTATTTACATTTATACTAGAAGGCTCACCATAAAGCTGCTTTGCTAAGTATTAATCTGTTTTTAATATTTTAATAGTGAAAAAATGCAGACTTCCATAAATACTAACTATAAATCTATAGTAATTAAGACAGATTGCTATTTTCATGGAATATACCCCATAATTATGTGCAATTATTGTATGACAATTTAAAAAGAGAAGAAAAAACAACAAATCCACATGTAAAAAATGTATGTGTGTGTGTATATATGTATTTAAATATGTATAGTCATGGATTTTTTATAGTCATAGATTTTGAATATATGAAGTATGAACTATTCCATGAATGGGGCTGGATCAATTGAGTATTCCTAGTTTAAAAATAAAATTGGAACCTGTGTTAGACCATTCTTACATTGCTCTAAAGTAATACCTGAGACTGGGTAATTTATAAAGAAAAAAGGTTCAATTGGCTCATAATTCTGCAGGCTGTGCAAGTATGGTGCTGGCATCTGCTTGGCTTCTGGGGAGTTTTACTCATGGCGGAAGGCAAAGCAGGTGAAGGCACATTCCATGGCGAAAGCAGGAGCAAGACAGAGAGGGTGGGAGGAGGTGCCACACTTTACAACAACTAGCTCTCTAGAGAGCTCACTCACCATCACAACGACAGCGTGAAGCCATGAGGGATCCACCCCTATGGCCCAAAAACCTCCTACCAGGCCCCAGCTCCAACACTGGGGATTACATTTAAACATGAGATTTGGGTGGAACATCCATACTATATCATAACCAATCTCACATCATATACATAGATAGCAGGGATTTCAAGGTCTGATGATACCAAGTATTGGTGAAGAGGTGGAACAAAAAATAGGACCTCTAAAACACTGTTGGTGGCATAATTTTTTTTAATTAGTATAGAAAATAATGTGACATCTTCTGCTGTTAATCTGATAGGTTTTTCGTGATAGGTTACCTGGTGCTTTTGTCTCACAGCTCTTAAGATTATTTCCTTTGTCTTAAATTTAGATAACCTGATGACTATGTGCCTAGGCGATGATCTTTTTGAGAAGAATTTCCTAGGTGTTCTTTGTGGTTCTTGTATTTGGATGTCTAGGTCTTAGCAAGGCCAGGGAAGTTTTTCTCAATTATTCCCCCAAATATGTTTTCCAAACTTTTGAATTCCTCTTCTTCCTCAGGAATATCAACTATTCTTAGGTTTGGTTGTTTAACATAATCCCAGACTTCTTGGAGGCTTTGTTTATATTTTCTTACTCTTTTTTCTTTGCCTTTGTTGGATTGGGTTAATTCAAAGACCTTGTCTTTGAGCTCCGAATTTTTTTCTTCTACTTGTTCAATTCTATGGCTGAGAGTTTCCAGAGCGTTTTGCATTTCTTTAAGTGTGTTCAATGTTTCCTGAAGTTTTGATTGTTTTCCTTTCTGCTACCTATTTCCTTGAATGTTTCTCCCTTCATTTCTTCTTTTTTTTTTGGATTTCCTTGCATTGGGCTTTGACTTTCTCTGGTGCCTCCCTGATTAGCTTAATAACAAACCTCCTGAATTCTTTTTCAGGCAAATCAGGGATTTCTTCTTCGTTTGGATCCATTGCTGGTGAGCTAGTGTGATTTTTTGATGGATGTTACAGAGCCTTGTTTTGTCATATTACCAGAGTTGGTTTTCTGGTCCCTTCTCATTGGGTAGCCTCTGTCAGAGGGAAGGTCTAGGGCTAAAGGCTGTTGTCCAGATTCTTTTGTCCCACAGGGCGTTCCCTTGATATAGAACTCTCCCCTTTTTCCTATGGCTGTGGCTTCCTGAAAGCTGAGCTGTAGAGGTTGTTATCTCTCTCTGGCCTAGTCACCCAGCAAGTCTACCAAGCTCTGAGCTGGTAGTGGGGGTTATCTGCACAGAGTCCTGTGATGTGAATCGTCTAAGTGTCTCTCAGCTGTGGATACCAGCATCTCTTCCAGTGGAGGTGGCAGGGGGGTGAAATTGACTCTGTAACAGTTCCTAGCTCTGGTGTTTTAAAGCTCTATTTTTACATTGTTTGACCTCCTGCCAGGAGGTGGCACTTTCCAGAAAGCATCAGCTGTGGTAGTATGGAGAGGAACAGACAGTGGGTGAGGTCCTAGAACTCCCAAGAGTGTATGCCCTTTGCCTTCAGCTACCAGGATGGGGTAAGGAAGTACCATCAGGTGGGGGCAGCACTGGGCATATCTGAGCTCAGACTTTCCTTGGGTGGGTCTCGCTGCAGAGTAATTGGGGTGTCTCCTGGGTCCTGTAGGAGCAGTTTGCTTCCTTCATGGGTCTGTCCTGCCAGATGGTCCTCTTGGGATTCCTGACTTATTCCTGCAGTCGTTCTGGAGCTGAAATTCACGATGCGAGCCTCCTCATGCTGCTCTGTCCATCCAAGTCAGAGCTGCAATCTAGTCCTGCCTCCCATCTGCCACGATGATCCTGAATCCATGTTTGGTTTTTTGAGGAACCACCATACTGTTTTCCACAGCAGTTGTACCATTTCACTTTCTCAATTGCAATGACAATCCCCAGAGCAAAAGTGTTTCAATTTCTTCCTATCCTCACCACTTTTACTTCCTGCTTTTTGGGTAACAGCCACCTTAATGTGTTGAAGCAGTATCTCATTTCAGTTTTGATTTGCATTTCCCTAACAATTAGTCATGTTGTACACCTTTTCATGTGCTTGGTGGACATTTATATATCTTCTTTGGAGAAATGTCTATTCAAATCCTTTGCTCATTTTTAAAGAATGTTGCTTGGGTTTTTCTTTTCTTACAGAGTTGTAAGAGTTCTTTATCTATTCTGGGTATTAATCCCTTATAAGGAATTTGAGTTATGAATTATATGATTTGCAAATATTTTCTTCCGGTCAATGGGACATGCTTAGTTAACTAAACTAGAACACACCTTTGTGTGGTTTCACCATAATGCATCCATTGCTAAGGCAAACTAGGATGAGCATGTTGAATGGGTAAGTCAAGTACATGAGTAGAATTGCTGTTGATGATATGGTTTTCCAGAATAGTGAATACTTGGTAAAGTTCTGAAAGTGCATTTTTTAAAAAATGTATGTCAGCTACATTCTTGGAAAACTCATGTGGATTAAAGCTATGTAATTTGTGTTTTTATGTAAAATAAATTTATGTTATAGATTCAAATAATTACAAATTTTACACCTGAATGTCTGGCAAAATACTTCACAGTCACAAGATGTCAGGACACATTCTTGTTTATAAGAATGTATCATACATTGTGGTACATCTAGCTTCTCTTGATCCCACCCAGTACATGCCAGTAGTGCCTCCCAATCGTTGTGACAAAGTTTCACCAGCTTGGCACGATGCCTCACACCTATGACCTATGATCCCAGCACTTTGAGAAGCCAAGGCAGGTGGGTCGCTTGAGGTCAGGAGTTTGAGACCAGCCTGGCCAACATGCATGGTGAAACCCCGTCTCTACTAAAAATATACAAATTAGCTGGCATGGTGGTGTGCATTTGTAGTCTCAGCTACTTAGGAGGCTGAGGCAGGAGAATCGCTGGAGCCCAGGAGGCGAAGGTTGCAGTGAGTTGAGATAGCACCACTGCTCTCCAGCCTGGGTGACAGAGGGAGACTCCATCTCAAAAAAAAAAAAAAAAGAATTCACCCATAATTCTAAAATATCCTGCTATCCTAGAGAAACTCTTAAACATATCCACCAGGAGATATGGACAAGAATGTTCAGAATGGTATTTTTATAACAGCAAGATATTGAAAATGACTCAAATAACCATCAATAGAAGAATAAATGCAAGTCTTGCAATGGAATGTTATCCAGCTGTGACAATGAATGGATGTGAACTACATCTAACAAGATGGATAAAACTAAAGTATAGATCAGGCACAGTGGCTCACATCTCTGATCCCAGCACTTTAGGAGGTGGAGCCTGGTGGATCACTTGAGCCCAGGAGTTTGAGACCAGCCGGGGAAACATGGCAAAACCCCATCTCTACTGAAAATTACAAAAATTAACTGGGCATGGTGGCATGCATCTGTAGTCTCACCTACTAGGAAGGTTGAGGTGGGAGGATGACTAGAGCCGAGGAGGATGAGGCTGCAGTGAGCTGAGACTGTGCCACTGCACTCCAGCCTAGGTGACAGGACAAAACCGTTTCAAAAAAATAAAATAAAATAAGTATATACAGTTAAACAGAAAAAAGTTAAAGAAAGATTCATACAACATGGTATCAATTATTTAAAGCTTTGAAATACACAAAACGATATTATTTAGGGCTATACATAATGATAAGCAATTATAAAGACATTCATGAGAGTGATACCAACTCCAACAATAGGGGTCATCTCTACGGAAAGAGAATCAAGAGGGGAATGAGATCCCTGAAGAATGTGCAAGGGTGTCAACTTTATTTTTAATGCTTTATACCATAAGCTGGGCAATGGGAAAGGGAGTGTTCAATGCATAATACCTTAATTTTTTTATGTTTAAGTATTTTTAAGCAAACAAAGATTCACGAGGTTTCTGATTCCAGAGAGACCTTATTTTGAGACAGAGTCTCACTCTGTCACCAGGCGCCAGGCTGGAGTGCAGTGGCATAATCTCGGCTCGCTGCAACCTCCGCCTCCTGGGTTCAAGCAATTCTCCTGCCTCAGCTTCCTGAGTAGCTGGGACTGCAGGCGCACACCACCACACCCAGCTAATTTTTGTATTTTTACTAAAGACCGGGTTTCACCATGTTGGCCAGGATGGTCTCAATCTCTTGACCTCATGATCCACCCACCTCAGCCTCCCAAAGTGCTGGGATTATAGGCTTGAGACACTGCGCCCATCCGAGACCTTATTCTGAATCCTGGCTCTATTACTTACATGCTTGTAAGTTGAACAAATCACTGAACTCCTCAAAATGTTAGCTAGCTTTTCTGTAAAATGGGCATGAAAATAGACACCACCATAAAGGGATTCTATAGGATGTTCAGATGACAGAATACACCTAAAGGTCTCAGCACAGCACCTTCTTCTAGAATAAGGGCACCTTTGTACCAAACAAAGAATAACCCCTATTCAAACACATCTTATATGGTCTTCATAATTTTCAGTTAACAACCTTATCCTACCTACTGTCTGATCAGTTGTCAAAATATGCGTTATCAGCTCTTCATGGAAACCCTGAATGGATATATTCTAGTTACTTGTCAGATGAGTCTCTGTTGTCCAAATCCTATCAAAACCCTATTTACGAGAATAGATATTTATGGAGGATTGTCTGAAGGACATGCTATTCATCTGTTTTCTAGAAATGATAAATTTTACCCTTGGATCAGAGCACACCATCTGAGAACTGTGTATCTGGATGGCATCACTCTGACTGTTGTCAGATTTACTTGACGTAATGGAGCTTTGCTGTTCCAATATTGGCTTGTGTGGAGGCATACTGCAAGAAGCAGCTGAGCAAACTTTGCTCTTCTTGTATTTATTGCTGGGATGGAAGCCAAAAAGATATTCTCTGAATCAAAAAAAAAAAGTGTTTTTTTTATAAAGACCCAAGGGAGAAATCTTTTCTCAGCTCAGCAGGATGAAAACCTTAAACAAGTGGGTTGTCTTTTTCTTCTGGACAATATGGGTTTTTTTAACTGAATGCATTTCCCTACTTAATTTAGCCTCTAGAAAAATATACACCCCAATCTCTAGTATCTCTATAAAATAAGCTGGCATACATTCCTGAGAGGCACGCAAATTTACCCTGCCTCTCAGGGTAAATTTAAATATGAGTAAAAAATTTAAATTTGTTTACTCATATTATTTCTTTGTCCAAATATTTTTAATTATTTATCTTATGAGTAGTTTTGGAAGTTGATTCAAATCCTTTATAAAACAAGATAGAAGAAAGGGGGGGAATGAAGATAGAATAAAGAAAAGTATAATATAAATAAGTAACAGATAAAGTAGGTAAAACAACTTCTTCTTCACCTTTGTATTCCCCAGAACACTTTGCACTGATTTTTACAACTAGTATATGGTTAGTAATGTTCATTATAGTAAAAAATGATTTTAAAAAAAACCTCTTACTGTCCAGAATATTCTTTTTCCTGCTTGTGCATGGCTATAAGGTTGAGCTGGAAGTGAAAAAGGCCTAATGGACTCCTGAGAAGCAAAATAAGAATATTTAAATGCTTTGTTAGTGATGTTCAACATTTCTAAAGGAATGTCCTAGCCACTCTCCAAGGCTCACTCAAATGCCATCTCTTTTATAAAAACACCCCCAGTTGTAAACAAAGACCTTTCCGTCCTCCAAACTCCTTCAGAACTTACTGCCTCTAAGCACTCATTTAGAATTTGTTTTATAATAACTTACCTTGAGATATACATATATAGACACATGATAGATAGATGATTGATAGATAGATAGATAATATTTGGAATGGAAAAAGACCATGCTTATGGATATTTATTTGTGTTTATTAAACTTATTGAAATTATGATCAAGCATATTAATGATCATAATTTCAATAAGTTCAGTAAATATTTTTTAATTAGTAAATAAATATCTATTTCATTGATTGAATCTCTTAACTAACCTTGAATTAAAATCTGTTCACATGCAACAATGTGGATAACTCTCAAATGCATTATGCTAAATGAAGGAAGACTGCCTCAAAAGGCTATAGGCTTTTAACTCAATTTATATAACATCCTCACAAAAGCAGAATTATAAGGACAGAAAGCAAATTAGTGTTACCAAGGGCTTGAGATGAAGGCAGGAGCTGACTACAAAGGATAAAGGGGAACTCTGGGGGGTAAAAAAGTCTTCTGTATCTTGACAGCATGAAGGTTGTCACCCAATTCTGTGTATTGTCAAAACTCTCAGAATGCTATCCTAAAAAGTGTAGATTTCACTGTTTGTAAATTATATGTAGATTGAAAAGAATGAGGGAAAAACTCATCCATCAGCATGTACTGAAAATACTGAGTAGAATTTCCAATTTTGTTACTCTAGTAAGTTAACCCATCTCTGAGGCCTGGGGCAACAGGATAAGGTCTGTATATGTGCTGCCTTTCCTCCCTACTCTGCTAATCAACCATGCCATTTTTTTTTTTCATTGTGAGACAAGACAGGACTTCACACAAAATCTTCAACGTAGCACTCTAGGCAGCTGCCAATCATATTCTGGAATTGGTATGAGACAAAGCCTATTTTCTGACTGGGACCCATGTCATCCCAAACAGACTATCACTACCATTTGTTTAGATAAACCTACTCTAAGTGTAGGAATAATGCTTACAAAGGGTTTATTTAATTTCACATAATTTTGTCTCCTTTATCTCAAGGTAGTATTTTTTAAAAATAAGGAAAACATAAATATCAACACAGGATCTCATTCTGGAAGCTACATCCATACAACAGTTTTCAGAAGTGGATCTCTAGCCATACGAGTAAATCGGGTATCTCAGAATGTGACCACAGCACAAGGCAGGAGATTTGGAGCCAGAGGACATGGACGTAACTGCCACCTGGGACCCTTTAACTAGTGTGTAAGGAGAGAACATGAGGATGGACATAAAAGATTAAAGATGGAAATTGTAACAGATCTCATTTTGATTCAGACACTATGCTGGGCATAGAATGATGAGCAAAAGGGACAAATTTCCTGCCCCATAGATCTTATAATCCAGTGGAAGTAATAGACATAAAAGAACTAATGTCACAAATAAGTAGACACAAACCATTGTAGGTATGATGAAAGAAGGGTGCAGGAAAAGAGTAACACAGAGGAATTAACTGAGATACATGGAGGGGATCCTGGCAGAACCCCTTTTGAAGAAGTGGCTTTTATTCCAAAGGCCAGAGGAAGAAAAGGTGTTGGCCAAGTGAGATGGACAAGCATATTGCTAGCAGGACCCTGTGCTTAGATCTTGAAATAGGAGAAAATATAGAGCTTTCACCAACTGAAAGGCTATTAGTGTTGCAGGAAAATATCATCTTGAGAACAGTACAAGTCCAGCTCAGGCAGAGGAGGTGAGCAGGGCCAGGTCACACAAGCCCCAGTAGCCTACTCTGAGGATTTTAAACGTACCCTAAGAGCACTGGAAATCCATGACATCAGGTCAAATCATCATTAATATACTGGACCTACAGCCATGAAAAAACTTCAAAAAAAAATAAGCTCTAAGTTACTCTCAAAAATGAAATAAAAACCAAAACTTAGCAATTTGCATAGCATTTTATGCTTATCATCACTGAGTATCACTTGCCACACTGTATCAAGATCTGTCTTCTCTAGTAGATCAAGGCTTCTGAATATCAGCAACCACACTTTACGAATTATTTTATTTCCAGGGTTTGACGCATAGTAGGTGCTCAATAAATATTTGCTGAATTGAAATAGATTAAACAAAATTTCTAAGCATGCAAATATATAGCATTCCAAAGCCAGTTTCATAGATGAGTTCCATGCTATGTCCAAAAGTGGTTTCTGCTCTGAGGCTGGAAGCCTTGTGTACTGAGAGATGCAAAATTACAGATGCATCTGCCTAAGAATAAAATAACCTTTAGAGGCCTGCCATGAATATATGCTGATCAAAATTACTCTGAGAATTTTCTGTCATGGTTCCAGCAATGTGGAGCAAAACAAAAGACAACGTGGAGATAAAATTACAGGTTACGAAGGATTATTTTTGGAATTTGTTCAAAAACCAAGACAAATGCAACAAGAGCACAAGAATAGCCAACTAGTGACAGAATTTCCCCTCAATGGATCAAGAAAGAGTCAGAAAAAGTAATGACAGCCCAAGAACAGAGACTAAATTGAGCCAAACTTCTAAAAAAAAAAGAAAGAAAGGTGTGTGGAGCAGGTGACGGAGCCTTATGAAGAATTTGGAAATTTCTCAAACTAAAGAGCACTGACAAAGAGCAATATGGGACAGAACTGGCACCAGAGAGAAGTTATTGACAAGGTTATTATCATAGATTGAATTGTATCTTCCCTACCAAAATTCGTATTTTGAAGTTCCAGCCTCCCCATCTCATAATGTGATCTTATTTGAGGACTGGCTCTTTACAGAGGTACTAAATTTTAAAATAAGGTAGAGTGGACCCTAATCCAATATGACTCATGTTCTTTTCAAAAGAGAAAAGTTTAACATGATGATATGCAGAAAGGAAAGACACTATGTGAAAAGACATAGAAGACAAGGAGAGAGGCCCAGAAGAGTTTCTCCCTCACAGCCCTCAGAAGGACCAACCCTACTGACACCTTGGTCTTGGACTTCCAGCTTCCAGAACTATGAGAAAATACATTTGTGTCATTGAGGCCACAGAGTTTGTGGTACTTTGTTACAGCAGCCCTAGCAAACCAATAGAGTAATCAATCTGAAAAATCTTCATTTACCAGAAGATTAAAAAATTAAAGGGGGAAGGCTGGGCACGATGGCTCACATCTGTAATCCCAGCACTTTGGGAGGCTGAGGTAGGTGGATCACTTGAGGCCAGGAGTTTGAGACTAGCAGGCCAACATGGTGAAAACCCGTCTCTACTAAAAACACAAAAATTAAGCATTCCTATACACCAACAACAGACTTAAAGAGAGCCAGATCAAGAATGAACTGCCATTCACAATTACTACAAAGAGAATAAAATACCTAGGAATACAACTAACAAAGGATGTAAAGGACCTCTTCAAGGAGAACTACAAACCACTGCTCAAGGAAATAAGAGAGGACACAAACAGATGGAAAAACATTCTGTGCTCATGGTTAGGACGGATCAGCATTGTGAAAATTGCCACACTGCCCAAAAATTTATAGATTCAATGCTATCCCCATCAAGCTAGCTATGACCCTCTTCACAGAACTGGAAAAAGCCATCTTAAACTTCATATGGAACTAAAAGAGAGCCCACATAGGCAAGTCAATTCTAAGCAAAAAGAACAAAGCTGGAGGCATCACGCTACCTGACTTCAAACTATACTCCAAGTCTACAGTAATCAAAACAGCATGATACTGGTACCGAAACAGAGATATAGACCAATGGAACAGAGCAGAGGCCTTCGAGGCAATGCCACACGTCTACAACCATCTGATCTTTGACAAGCCTCACAAAAACAAGCAATGGGGAAAGGATTCCCTGTTTAATAAATGGTATTGGGAAAACTGGCTAGCCATGTGCAGAAAGAGGAAACTGGAACCCTTCCTGACACCTTACACTAAAATTAACTCCAGGTGGATTAAAGACTTAAACATAAGACCTAACACCATGAAAACCCTAGAAGAAAACCTAGGCAAAACCATTCAGGACATAGGCATAGGCAAGGACTTCATAACTAAAACACCAAAAGCATTGGCAACAAAAGCCAAAATAAGAGAAATGAGATCTAATTGAACTCCAGAGATTCTGTACAGCAAAAGTAACAATCATTAGAGTGAACCAGCAACCAACAGAATGGGAAAAAATTTTTGCAATCTGCCCATCTGACAAAGGGCTAATATCCAGAATCTACAAAGAACTAAAACAGATTTACAAGAAAAAAACAAACAAACCCATCCAAAAGTGGGCAAAGGATACGAACAGACATTTTCAAAAGAAGACATATATGAGGCCAACAAACATATGAAAAAATGCTCATCATCACTAGTCATTAGAGAAATGCAAATCAAAACCACATTGAGGTACCATCTCACACCAGTTAGAATGGAGATCATTAAAAAATCTGGAGACAACAGATGCTAGAGAGGATGTGGAGAAATAGGAACACTTTTACACTGTTGGTGGGAGTGTAAATTAGTTCAACCATTGTGGAAGACAGTGTGGCGATTCCTCAAGGAGCTAGAAATAGAAATTCCATTTGACCCAGCAATCCCATTACTGAGTATATATCCAAAGGATTATAAATCGTTCTATTATAAAGACACATGAAC
>CAUYLG010014001.1:0-37961 GCA_963573385.1 Cacajao melanocephalus | reverse complement strand
GTGACCGCATCATTGGAAATAAATCACTCCTCAGCAATTGCATAGCATTTCACAGGTTTAAATAAAATATTGGTTGGCTGCTTGTTTGTTATTTTCATCTCTTATTCCTTCCTGTCTCCATTGTTAAACACAATTATTGGTATATAGAGGTTTTTAATACCCATTTTTAGACTGCATTCTAGCCTGGGCAGTAGAACAAGAATCCTGTTCTCTCTCCCTCTTTTTCTTCCTCTTTCTTTCTCTCATACATTCTTTTTCTTTCTTTCACTCTCACTTTCTTTCTTCTCTTTTTCTTTCTTTCAAAAAATAAAAAAAAAAAATATGATCATCTCTATAGATCCAGAAAAAACATTCAATAAAATCCAACATCCTTTTTAATACAAAAACCTCAAGAAACTAGCCTCAAAAAAGCATACCTCATAATAATGAGTCAACTATAACAAACTCACAGCCAACATTGTACTGAGTGGGCAAAAGTTGGAAGCATTCTTCCTAAGAACTGCAACAAGGCAAAGGTCTCCACTCTCACTACTCTTATTCAACATAGTACTGGAAGTGCTAGCCAGAGTAATCAGGCAAGAAAAGGAAATAAAACACATCTAAACAGGAAAAGAGGAAGTCAAGTTTTCTCACTTTGCTGATGATATGATTTTATAGAAAACCCAGGTGATTTTCCCAAAAGACTCCTTGACCTGTTAAATGACTTCAGCAAAGTCTCAGTAATGAAGTCTCAGTAATTAAGACTCTTCAGTAGCAATTCCATACACCAATAATGTTCAAGTGCAAATGTTCAAGCAAATCAACAAGGTAATCTCATTTACATTAGCCACACCCACAAAAAAATAAAATATCTAGGAATATATTTAATCAGGAAGGTGACAGATCTGTATGAGGGAAATTACAAAACACTGCTGAAAGAAATTATAGACAACACCCATGAATGAAAATGCATTTCATTCTCATATGTTGGAAGAATCCATATTGGGAAATGCACATAGTCCCCAAAGCAATCTACAGATTCAATACTATTTTTTTATGAGTTTAACAATATCATATTTGAATGAATTAGAAAAAAACATTAATTTATATTCAACCAAAAAAGACCCTGAATAGCCAAAGCCATTTAAAGCAAAAGAATAAAGCCAGAGGAATCACATTTCCTGACTTCAAACTATACTACAAACCTACAGTAACCACAACAGCATGGCACTGGTACAAAAAATGGACACAAACACCGATCAAACAGAGGAGACTCCTGAAATAAAGCCACACACTTACAACTAAGTGATATGCAACAAACGAGACAAAAATAAACAGTGAGAAAGGCCACTGACTGCACACCTCACCAAGTAAAAACTGATTTTCATATGAAAATGTTCTGCCATCGAAAACCAAGTATCTGTTATATTATTGACTCTTTTAAATATCAACATTAAAATGCTTTCCAAGTTATTTCCCAGGATAAAGAAAAATATTAGCATATTCTTTCATTTTCAAAATGGTCCTCTCTCTTTCATTTCCGTACAGTCCTCCTACCAGAGACACTGCAGGCAAATTTTTCCTTGAAAATATATTTCACCACATGAACAGAAAACTAGAAAGAGTAGAAGTGGAAAGAGGAAATGTAATGTATTCTGTCTACTTTTTTTTTTGGAGACAGAGTTCCACTCTTACCTCCCAGGCTGGAGTGCAAGGGTACCATCTTGGCTCACTGGAACCTTTGCCTCCTGGGTTCAAGCAATTCTCCTGCCTCAGCATCTCAACTAGCTGGAATTACAGGCATGTGCCACCATGCCTGACTACTTTTCTATTTTCAGTAGAGACCGGGTTTTACTATGTTGGCCAGGCTGATCTCCAACTCCTGACCTCAGGTGATCTGCCTGCCTCAGCCTCCCAAAGTTCTGTGATTACAGGCCTGAGCCACCACACCCAGCCTTCTGTCTACTACTTTCAACTTGTAAAGTGTGCCATCCACAGCAAGGTGCCAATGTAACTACAGTTCAGGGAGGGTTCACAACACAAAAGATTTTTCATTATAAAGAACCAGATGAGACTGTTAGAAACATAAAATTACTGTTAAGAAGTACGTATTATTGATTCCTGTAACTATTTGTTTTTGAGACTTTATAAGTAACATGTATTTTGTGCACACAATCTGAACAAAAATACAACCCAATTTTTAAAGCCAAAACATTCCCATAATTTTTAAAGCCAAAACATTCCCATAATTTTTAATAGATCTTGACTCCTGCAGATGGGGTGGTGGGGTTCAGGGAGAGAGAGAATGAATGAAAAAGAGGTTAAATGAACTTTTCTTCACTGATGAGGCTTAACTTTTGGATTTAGGCTTTGTTTTACTCTTTACTTTGTGATGTGGTCCTTCTGTATAGGGACTGGCCATTTTTTCTAGGGGTTCCTCCTTCTGGAGACTCAAATCAAAGCCAGCTGCTCTTAACAAGTCCTTGCCACTTTGTCAGGTTTTCAATACTTTTCTCCCTTGGGACGTGCTGAAATGTCTTTAGTCGTCAGCTTCTGAGCTGGATTTTTCTGCTATACTTTATAAATACTTGCTTTGTACATGGCTGAGCTTACAGCTATGTGGCACAGGTGGTCTGTGAGCAGCAGTCATGGAACTTTTCTGCATTTTTGTCTTCTCTAGGATTTTGCCCTTTAATTCCAGCCCCTTTGCAATTCCCAAAGTCTGCTCAGTCCAGTAAAACTGCTGCTTTCTATATGGATTACCTTTCCTTTTATGCTGAGATCTAGAAAATATGACATGAGGTTAAAAAAAAAAAAAAGTAGATGTGAAACTGGAGCTTATTTCAGATGTTGTCTTTTTTTTTTGAGACAGAGTCTTACTCTGTTGACCAGGCTGGAGTGCAATGGCACAGTATTAGCTCACCGCAACATCCACCTCCTGGTTTTAAGTGATTCTCCTCTCCCAGCCTCCTGAGTGGCTGGAATTACAGGCACGTAGCTGGGATTAGCCACTTCACCTGGCTAATTTTGTATTTTTAGTAGAGACAGAGTTTCACTATGTTGGCCTGGCTGGCCTCGAACTAACCCCCTGATACGCCCACCTTGGCCTACCAAAGTGCTGGGATTATAGGTGTGAATCATCGCGCCCGGTCGTTGTCCTTTTATTCCTCACAGTCTTCAATCCTGCATGCCTGGTTTATTCTCCAATGTCCTAACTGTTTTATACATCTTTATTATACGGTATTTTGACCAATTGCTACCATTCTTCTGTGGTTATGTCAGCCTGAGAAACTATTTCATTTTTTCCAGGACCAAAAATATTATTTTAAGATTCTAATCAGTTTTCTTTCCATTAAACATTCCATATGACTGGAATTGATTTTTGTGAATGACTAAAGGATTCAAATTCCTCTTTCTTCAGTTTGATAATTAATTCCATCAGCACTATTTTTCATATAATTTATCCACAAATTCCCAACTAAGCTTAATGCCACTTTTGCCATATATCAATTTCTTAATAAGCATGGTTGAGACTGAATCAGGACTTCCTTACATCTTTGTTTTAGCTATCTTAATTTAAAAAGATTTACTTATAAGGTTAAGTATCTTGTTAGGATATGTTCTCTTACCTAGCAATTCTTCAGGAAGAATTCACAAATTTAGATTGAATTACTTCAGGTATGTTTCAGTAAGCTGTAGGGTGATTACATGGGTATTTATTATACTAATTTATATACATTTATCTATAATATTCAGAATTAAAAGCTCTGATATATTTAATGTATTATGTGTATATGTATGTGTGTTTGTAGGTATAAAATATGCCATTTCATTAACTCAATATATACTCATATATATGTGCATACATTCCATTCTCTTCTTCATTTCAATATAGCACTTATCCATGTGATCTATAGTTTTTCAAACTATTGATGATATTCTAATATTCAATGGTATGCTTCCATTATATACTTACCTATATCCTACATACATTTTTTCCACTCATAATAAAAGCATCAGGTAAATATGATTTTCACATATATATTTTCTTTGACGAAATAATTAAAAGCTATTATACTATCAAATATTTGCCATTTCTATTTGTAATGTTAAAATGCACCCCCTAAAAAAAAATTCAACTAGCAGTGTGCAAAAATTGCCTATTTTCTGAGATTCTTTGTTGACTCACCAATATGATTAGCAACAAAAAAAATATAGCTTGAATTTACATTGTAACTATGTATGCAATAAAATAAATTTTCAAATGTTTAGAGAGCTCATTATTTTTAAGTATAATTATTGACTGTGTAGGAAATTAGTGTCAAATAAGAGAAATAAACGCACATAAATATACCATCTCTGTGTACTTGACTCAGTCTATTTGCAGAGACACATTATACTTGAAAGGACTTCATTTACATGATAGGTCTACACAGTATATTGGACTCTTACTCTCAGGGCAGCTTCTGCTGCCAATTCTCATTCCTTAATTTCTGTCATCTTTGGATTCAGGCCGTCAGTATCCATAGAACCACTCTGACTCAAGTGATTTCCTCATCAGCTCCTATTGTTAGTGTTTTGTGCATGAAATCTTAATCAGTGTACTCCATCATTCTTTATACCCCAAACCTCAAATTTAACATAATCATTCTGTATCATCTCTTGTCTACGGATTAGATAGAAGCATTGACATATAATTTCTTTATAATTATAAAACATACCACTGAGTAAAGAGCATATATTTTTGGCATTATGTATGTGACATCTGCCCTAACTCATTTTTAAAATTTAACCTGCTACATCGCCAAAATTGTATCTCCTTATAGTACAGTCACAATCATCTATTTGCATTTTGAAAATACACAAGAAGCACCTGAAAACAGACAAAAAGCCACTTCTCTTATGCTTGTCTCCAAAACTCATTTGATGACAAAGCATATTATGAAAAGATATAAATTTATTCGTTTTCCTCACTGAGAAAGAATATTTATATTTTGCTACAGAAATAATGTTTAATTATAAAGTACCACATTCCACTGTATATAAATATCTGATATAAATATTGCATCTTTATATGATATATAATAAAATATGATGCAAAAATAAATTTCACACATACATATACAAATATATAATATATGCACAGTACTATCTTTAGGAAAAACTAAAAAGATCAAGACTCTGGATTACATTTGGCCACAAGGACTTCTAAAGCAGTAATGGTAATCTACATTAATTTTTCTTCATTTAAAGTGCCAATTCTACCATTTTCTATCTACGCAAATTTGAATAAGTTACTTAATTTTTACTACTAAATCAGGCCATCAAATACAATGAGAATAACATTGGTTCTTCATCACAAGGTTGTTGTGAGAAAGATACAATGTACATAGACATGTAAAACAACTTATGGCAGATAAAAATGTTTAAATCACGATTATTATTATTTCTCGCTTTTCTTCCCATTTTCTCTTTTATTATTCTATGTCACAGCTTGTAAAGAAAACCTGTTCCATCAAGAATTTATCATTTTTCTCTACTCATGAGTTCTAAACTATACCATTACTATCTCATGTCGCAGTATATGTTTGTGCTTAATGAATGCCAATATAAACGTCTCTCCATTAACAAATTCTAAAATTTCTGAGTTCTTAATTAGTCAAGAAATTAATATAATGTAGAGATGGGAACAATTACATATGATGATTAGGAAGTTTAATGCATTTATATCTAATGCAGATTTTAATAGATGTATTGAGTTTTGGAACAGTCAATACATTATTTTGTTATGTTGAGTTTCACTTAATTTATTATTTTATAAACAAAGGAGTGATGACAGTTAAGAGATAATTTGTTTAACATCCTCCACTAATATTGTGAAAAAAAAGCTTTAACATAAAAATATATGTTATTTACATATTTTTTAATTTTAATTTTATATATGACACAATTAACATGTATATATATACATATATATATATTTTTTTTTTTTCTTTTTATCAGAGACTTCCTGTGGTGGCTTTACACATTGAGAAATTTTGATTACTGGAGATGTCATAAGGTAAAAGCCTACAAGGTAAAAACATTCATATTAACTCATAAATCAACAACCTTGATAGAGATGTGAAAAAAAGTAAAAATTCTTTTCAGTTACCCCAGGGAGCATTTACCCACTATTCATAGAATGTTACAAAAGCCAAAATCATAACAAAACTTGAAAAATTTGGTAATACTCTCAATGATCTTAAGGATTAAGAGGACAAATTTATCAGAGAGCATCATGCCTTTGGAAGAGATTAACTATTTCAGATAAAGATTTAGAAGGTTATTGAAGTAAACAGCCACTGGAAGAAAGAGAAAGGCAATTCAGAAAGACAAAAAATAGAATATTTCTAACTCTGCTCATTACTAATTTAAAAGAGGTTACTTAAAGAATAGAAGAGGAGAGGAGAGAAAGAGAATAGTACTCTCATTGAACTAAAACTGAGCATTTTCTTTTCCTAAATGCAGAATTCCTTCTCTAATCATTATTCGACTTTTGTATACTAAGCCCTTAAAACTATTATGTACTACCTTCATAGGATAATCTCTTTGGAAGTTATACTTCTCAGATCCATTTGTTAGAAACTTGAACTGAGTCCTCTTGAAGCAGTTTTCACATAAAAATTACATGTATTTTGGGGTGGTTTTTTTGTTGTTATAAAGTAGACTGTTAGATTTAGCTGCTGGTTAAAGTATAAGATCATCAGATACTTGCTCGGGACAGGACCGGATATATAATTTGTGGAACCCAGTGTAAAATAAAAATTTAGGGCATCTGATTTAAAATGGCTATTCAGGACAGATACAGCAGAGCATTAAACTAAGCTGGAGCACCTTTCTAAAGGGAGAGCCCTATGGGATTGCACATTCATGAAACAGGTTCTGAAAGGATCTATACTTGTGTCACTAGTCATGTCCCCTAGATAACCAAGCACCTAAAATGTTGCTAGTGCAACTAATAATTTGTAAACATAATTTAAAATTTAAATTTATAAAGTGAAGCAGTATAAAATATTTTTCTTACAAATGAAAGTGTAATGTTTGGTAAGATTATATTTTAGTCAGTGAAAATTCTGTGTATAAATTGATATGTTTCTGTGTATAAAGTGATACATAATATAAGTGTAAGACTATACTGATTTCAAAGGCTAATGAAAAATATAGTACATAAAATAAGGAAATACTTCAATACATGTTTTATATTAATCATATAGACAATATTTTGCACACATTAGATCAAGTAAAACATGTTTAAAGTTAATTTTGCCTCTTGAATTTTACTTTTTGTATGTGATTCCTAGAAAATTTTAAATTATGCATGGATCAGACATTATATTTCTGTTGGATAGTGCTGACCTCTGGAAAATTTTCTCTGGGGTCTGCAATTCTTAAACACCGTATGTCCTTGAAACTTAACATTTCTAAGCATATCCTATAATTGAGAGGGCAGTTATCAAAATTTAATGTTCACTAAATCTCACTGGACATAAAATCCAGAGGTCTTTACTTTCCAGAATAGCCTGTCTGAGAGAATACTGCTATATGTCCCAGCATTTGACCTAAGAATACATCAGTCAGAATAAAATTTGACAGTTTTATATTTTGTTAATTCAAACTGTACGTGTCAGAAAAACTAGCACTGTACCAAAACAGTTGCAATTTCTAATTTCTTCATATCTTAATCAAAGGAGAAAGTCTGCAAGGAGAAAAAGAATGAAGAGAAAGAAAATTTCAAGAAGTTATGATTGTAAAGAAATTAATAAATGAAGGAAAAAATTAATGAAATAATTTAACTATTTAATAAATTTAGTATCAAAAAAACACTTTGAATTAGAGAAATAATTTTCACACAGGCTTTAGATTTCCTTTGCTTGTATTCTCAGGCAAGTATGCCATTACAATCTCGACTTTTGAGGAAGCAGGTGCTTAACTCAATAAGAATAATGGCAACTGTATTATTCAGTCAGATGTGATGTAATCATTGAGAAGCAAGTCTGTACTGATATATTTTATACATAAAAAGCAATTTTGGAACTGAACTCTGGCATGACCTGAATGCAAGGTTTTGACGAGACTGCTTATTATAACCTCAGCATTCTCCATGGGAAAATAGTGGAGATTGATGAGGACCACAATTCTTCCTAATATCCTCCTTGTATTTGACAGAAAACGTTGTCCCATCGGGAATACAAACTGACATTTTCAAAAAACCTTTTGACTTGCTATTTTGAATCCTTGAGGTCTATTTTATTTTACAAAATTAATTGTCAATAAAAGCAGCAATCAATACCAGCTGTATGAGTTTTGGCATGTAAAAATGAGAACAGATTTTTTCATGTTTGATAGTTTTATAAAGTTTATATCACTTTTATTATTCTATTTATTACTATCACTGTCATTATCAATATTTTCATTTTCTGAGGGTTTTTCCCATTTTTAGTTGACACATAATAGTTGCACAGATTTATGGGCTACAGAGTGATATATTAATACATGTACAAAATGTGTAATGATCAAATCAGGGTAATTCAGATAACCATCACTTCAAACATTTATCATTTATTTCTGTTGGGAACAGGCAAAATCCTCCCTTCTAGCATTATGAACAAATACGATAACTTACTATTAACTATATTTATCCTACAGGGCTACAAAACACTAGAATTTATTCCTTTTAGGTAGCTGTATTTTTGTATCTATTAAACAACCTCTCCCTATCCTCCCCTCCCCTTTGCCCTTCTCAGTATCTAATAACCTTAATTCTCCTCACTACTTCATTGAGCTTAATTCCTTTTAGCTCCCACATATGAGTGAGAACATGCAGTATTTATTTTATGGTACCTGACTTTTTTCAGTTAACGTAGCATCCTACAGGTTCATCTAAGTTGCTATGAATTATAGAATTTCATTTTTTTAATATATATATTTTACTGCACTTTAGGTTCTGGAGTACATGTGCAGAACATGCAGGATTGTTGCATAGGTACATACATGGGAATGTGGTTTGCTGCCTCCAACCCCCTCACCTATATCTGGCATTTCTCCCCATGTTATCTTCCTACCCCCCAATGTCCCTCCCCTACTCCCCCGCAACAGACCCCACTGTGTCAAGCTCCCCACCCGCTGTCCAAGTGTCCTCATTGTTCAACACCAGCCTATGAGTAAGAACATATGGTGTTTGATTTTCTGTTATTGTGTCACTTTGCCGAGAACGATGGTTTCCAGATTCATCCACGTCCCTACAAAGGACACACACTCATCATTTTTTAATGGCTGCAGAGTCTTCCATGGTGTCTATGTGCCACATTTTCTTTATCTAGCCTATCATCGATGGGCATTTGGGTTGGTTCCAGGTCTTTGCTATTGTAAACAGTGCCACAATGAACATACATGTGCAGGTGTCTTTATAATAGAATGATTTATAATCCTTGGGATATATCTAGTAATGGGATTGCTGGGTCAAATGGAATTTCTATTTCTAGGTCCTTGAGGAATCGCCACACTGTCTTCCATAATGATTGAACTAATTTACACTCCCACCAACAGTGTAAAAGTGTTCCTATTTCTCCACATCCTCTCCAGCATCTGCTGTCTCCGGATTTTTTAATGATTGCCATCCTAACTGGCATGAGGTGGTATCTCAATGTAGTTTTGATTTGCATTTCTCTAATGACCAGTGATAATGGGCATTTTTTTCGTATTTGTTGGCCTCATATATGCCTTCTTTTGAAAAGTGCAATCTACATAGAACTAAAACAGATTTACAAGAAAAAAACAATCTCATTCAAAAGGATTTCATTATTTTTATAGCTGAACAGTATTCTATTTATACCATATTGTCCTTAAGCATTCACATGTTAATAAACAGGTTGATTTCATATCTTTGCTAATGTGAATAGAGCTGCAAGACACATGAGTGTTTAGGCATCTCTTCAATATACAGCTTTCTTTCTTTTGAATCCATTCTTTTCCATACAGCAAGGATCCCTAATATTTCCTTTATATAACTGGGTGCTCCAGTGTTGGCTGTGTATATATTTAAGATCATTATATCATCTTACTGAATTGTTCCCTTTATCAATATATAATGTCCTGCCTTGACTCTTCATATAACTTTTTATTTGAAGTCTATATTTTATCTGATGTAAGCATAGCCTCTCTTGCTCTTTTGGTCTCCATTTGGAAGGAATTTTTTTTTACATCATTTACCTATGCCTTCCTGTATTTGTACTGTGGAAGTTTCTTATAGTGAGCATAGACTTAAGTCCTTTTTTTTTTCAGTCTGTTCAGTGGGTCTTTATCTTTTAATTGGAAATTTTAACCATTTAGATTCAAGACTGCCATTCATAGGTAAGAACTTACTCCTGTTATTTTGTTTTTTTCTCATTGTCTTGATATCCTTTGTTCCTTTCTTCCTCTCTTATTCTTTATCTTTGTGGTTTGGTGGTTTTATAAAATGATAAATTTGTTTTCTTTATCTTTATCTTTTACATGTCTGCTGTGCCATTAAGTTTTTTAACTTCATGTGTTTACACGATTATAGATATTGTCCTCTCTCAGATGTAGGATCCCTTAAGCATTTCTTGTAGGACCAGTCTAGCAGCAATTAAATTCCTCAGTTTTTGCTCAGGTCTCAGAAAGACTGTATTTCTTCTTCATTTCTGAAGGATAGCTTTTCTAGGTATAATATTCTTGGCTGGCATATTTTTTTCTTTGAGTACTTTGAATATACGATCCTATTTCTTGTGGCAGTATAACTTGTACAGGTTGGTACTTGAGTTTCTGTATGGTGTGTGGGCCCTCAGTAGTCCACTGCTGGAGGAGGCATACTAATCATTGGTAGTGATGGACCCATGCATGTGGCACTTACGCTTTGGGAAGTGCATGCTTCAACTATTTTGTCCTAGGGGCAGCTTTCCTAATTACTCTACTGCCTGTTCCTAGGATTGCAGGATGCCACATGGGTTAGGGTACTAGGAATATGACTGCACTGCCTGGTCTAGCTGCTGTAAGATACTCCAGCCCTCTGGGTTGATGTGAGGTCACCTCAGCATTGCCCTAGGAAGGTGAAGTTGCAAGAGATATTGAGGTCCAGGGAAATGTATAGCTTGGCATTGGCTTTGCTCTTATTGTGGCACTAATGCTATAGCAACTCGGGTCCTGGGGTGTGGGGGACACTCAGCATGAATTCTCTCTCTAGAAAGGTGTACTCCCATTGACTCCAGGCAACTGCCCATGGTAAGCTCTGGGTCTGTAAGGGCTGCAGAGCTATCCTGTAGCTATAATTATAGGCACCTATGGAAGAAAGGTAGTCTACTAGGGATCTTCTGCTTACCTTTTCTCCACCAAAGGAAATCTCTCTTGGCTCCATGGTCCATTATTTTTTTGTTTTTAATGGTCAAATAATGACATGGGTGTTAAGAGTTGATAATTACAAAAGTATAAATAATGATATTGATTAAAGGGTAACACTGTTTTTTTTTTTTCCTCCCTCTGGCAGCATATTACTCTAATTTAATTCTACCAGGCATAGCATTGCAGTAGCAAGGCCTAATGATTAAAATAATAAGTGTTTTTAAGACTTATAGTACTACTTTTGCCTTTTTTCTTCAAGTATTGAAGATTTCTTTCACATAGTTTGAAAAATATCTCATTTGAAATACTTTTGCATTTCTTCATTTTCTCAAATTTTTACTTTTTCCAGGTTTCTTTGAAGATTGTGCAGAGAAATACTGGGAAATAAGCAAATCAGCTTTTCTTCTTGTGTCTGTAACTTCTGATAAGAAATTAAGTAAATAGAATTATGGAGAGGAAGGTTATATCTTAAATAAGATTATTAAACTTCTGATTATTTCTAACATCAGTTTTTAGTAATTATACTGACTGTAAGACGAGTATATTGGATTTTATTAATCCTCAAGAAATCTACATAAAAATAAAACAAATAGCCCTATACTGTTGCCACAACCAACCCATTGTCTACACCACATAGGCCACTCAAACAGTCTCAAATACACATGAGTATTATATATATATACACACAAAGTCTGCCTATCTAATGATCTGTTCTGTACTTTATTATTTCTAGTATGAATAGTATATACAATATTTTAAATGCAAAAAAATATATTTAGAGGGCTTAAATACAAAAAAAGATGACAAGAATTTTTGGGAGTTATTATAATTCAGATTCAGTGGCATAGGTGTCAGGATATGCATAGCACTGATATGAGAAATGAGTAGAAAGATTTAAAGATTACAGTAAATTTTATTATTGTAAGCTAGGGGAAAGTTAAATATTAATCTATATATATATTTATAAGTCACAACAGATTACCTCATCTTGGGATATGAAGCAAGTTTAGAAGACCCAAGATTCATTTAATAGGAAAAAGAAATTCTAGGTACACTCAAATGACAAGAAAATCTAATGTAGCTAGTACTATCTTCATTACATGAGTAGTCTGTGATAAACTTCTAGTTTAGGTGCAGCTTCAAATGTCTCCTACTCAGTTTGGCTAGAATTCAGATAGAAATGTTCTAGTTGCCATATTGAAGGAAACGGTAGCTACAAGAAGACTGAAGAAGAAAATTTCACTGCCAATAAAGGTTGGCTTCTTCATTTCAGAAATTTCAGCTTGAATCGTGCTTTTAATGGTTCCAGACTAATTTGCAATGTGAGGACTGTCTGTAATAGGAAAGCTGAACTGTATAATCAAGTAATTTTAATTAATTGATCTTTAGAGATTCATGCATCTCTACCCACCAAACAGCAGAATACACACTCATTTCAAGTGCATGCAAAACATTTATCAATACAGGCCATATTTTGGGACATAAAACAATTATTTATATAGTTAAAAAGGATTCAAATCATACAAAGCATGTTATTTGACCAAAATGGTATTAAATTATAAGTTCAGAACAGAAATATCTCTACAAAATTTGAATATTAGCAAACAAAATATAATGCTTTTAAATAGCCTATGAGTTGAAAAAGCAACCAAAGGAAAAAACTATCAGTAATTTGAGGATGTGAAGGGACAAACATACTCATAGATTTCTGATCAGAATAGAAACTGGAAAAAAATACTTTGTTTCTTTTTTGTTTGTGGTCTTGCTCTGTCACCCAGGCTGGACTGCAGTGGTGCAGTCTTGGCTCACTGCAACCTCTGACTCCCAGGTTTAAGCAATTGTCCTGCCTCAGCCTCTCAAGTAGCTAAGTTTACAGGTGTGTGCCACCATGCCTGGCTTTTTTTTTTTTTTTTTTTTTTTTTGGTATTTTTGGTAGAGATGGGATTTCACCATGTTGGCCAGGCTGGTCTCAAACTCCTGACCTCGTGGTTTGGCTGCCTTGGCCTCCCCAAGTGCTGGGATTATAGGCATGAGCCACCGCGACCAGCCAGAAAAATACTACTTTGGAAAATGGTTTATTAGTTTCATTAAAAGTTACAAATATGTCTACCATAAGATCCAGGGATTTCTCAATATTAAAAAAATTTAAAAATAAAAGCACATAAGCACATGCCCATGCAAACACTTGAAAGACAGGCACATGAATATTTATAAGAGCTTTATTTGCAGTGACCCCAAATTGCAAACAATCCAAACGGCCATCAACAAGTGAATAAACAAACAGATTGTGGCTATTCATCTAATGGAATATTGTTCAGCAATACAAAGAAAGGAGCTGTTTATTGCTATAGAAAACACCATGGTGGATCTCAAAATCATTGTCCTCAGGGATAGAAATAAAGCAAAAAAAAAAAAAAAAAAAAAGGAGGACATGCTCTATGTGTTAAAAGGTATGCTCTGAATGAAGAGACTCCCAAACAGGCTTTTTGTAAGCAACATGGCTGTTTATTCACCTGGGTGCAGGCAGACCAAAAAGGACGTCAGCCAAGGGGCAGTGGGATAGAAGTTGGTTTTACAGGTTGAAGGGAAGGTAGTGGAATGTTACAAAAGTTACAGTTGGCGATTTTTTGCAACCTGGGAGGGGGTTATAGGCTTGCAAGTTGGGAGGGGGTCGTAGGGTGTGGAGTCATGAGGTTGGCCAAGCTTGGAGGGGGTTGTAGGCTCGGTTACCAAGTCCAATGGCCTTGTCAACTGAGGTGGGAATAAGAAACAATAGAAGAATGTCTCAAGTTAGTTAGGCACCGCAGGGGTTCATGGTTTCTTCCAGGAACTCATCCGGGGTGTACTTGCAGGCCACAGAGATTACCATGCCATTCTTGGCATAGTCAGAACTTACACTATGATTCTATTTATATACTATTATAGAAATTATAAGCTAATGTGTAATAATCAAGTTTTGCCTGACGATAGTACAGAGTGGGCAGTAAGGGGGCAAGAAATGGTTTCCAAAGATCACAGGGAACACAAGAAGATGGTGCATATGTTCATCATCTTGACGGAGGATATGGATTTACGTGTGTGTGTGTGTGTGTGTGAAAAACAATATACATAGTGCATTTTGAAATATATAGCTTCGTTTTTCACTTAAAACTCATAAAATTGTCTTAAGAAAAATAATGTTTTAAATTTTGCCGTATCTCTTAAATTAGAGGAATAGGCAGGGTACAGTTAACACAAAAAACAGCCATACTTAACACCATGAATCTCATAGAGAAATATTGCATGAAAAAAAATGTATACATTGATTTTTGAAGGATTAAGCAACATGTGTGGTATAGAAAGAATATTCTATATGTAGCCTATAAAAGTGAGAAAAGTCATGGTTACTTTATAAATGTTCAAACATTAGAGACAGACAAGAAAATGTTTAAAAATGTTTTTTAAAGGCTATAGGTAAGGGAGAAGTCACACTGAGTAGCATAAAGTCAATCAAAATAGCAGCCAATTGGTAGAGGTAGATTGAGAAAAATTTCCAAGTAAATATCACACAAAAAACATCAATGTAGGGAAAAGTTAAAAACATACATACACACACACACAGACACATACATACACAAACAATAATAACATTTTTAAAAACTAGTTTCCTTGTACGTCTATGTACAGTTGTTCTTTTTTAAATTTTTTTCTGAAGAACGTCTCTCACTATGTTGCCTGGGATGGAGTTTTGCAGTGCAGGGGCTATTCACAGTCATGATCATTGTACAGTAGAGTTCCTCCAGTCTTAGCCTTCTGATTAGCTAGGACTACAGGCAGGTATCACCTGACCCAGCTGGAATATTTAGAAGTGATCACTGTAACCTTGCAGCATATTTTGAAGTCATGTAGTGTGATGCCACTGGCTTTATTCTTTTTGCTTAGGATTGCTTTGGATACTCAGGCTCTGTTTTGGTTCCACCTTAATTTTAGATTTTTTTTTTTTGCTAATTCTGTGAAAAAATAAATTGGTAGTTTGAACAAAATTGCACTGAATCTTTATATTTCTTTGGCCAGTATGGCCATTTTAACAATATTGATTACTCCAATCCATGAGCATGGGGTGTTTTTATTTTTCCATTTGTCTATTATTTCTGTAGGCAGTATTTTGTAGTTCTTCTAGTAGAGAGCTTTCACATCGTTGGTTAGATGTATTCCTGGGTATTTGTATATGTGTGTATGGCTATTGTAAATAAAACTACATTCTTTATTTGGTTTTCAGCTTGAATGTTACTGGTGTATAGAAATCCTACTAATTTTTGTACACTGATTTTGAATCCTGAAACTTTACTCAAGTTTGTTTATCAATGCTGTGTTTTTGCAGTCTTTGGGGTTTTCTAAGTATACAATCACATCATCAATAAAGAGGGATAATTTGTCTTCTTTTCCTCTTTGGATGCCTTTTATTTCTTTCTTGTGCCTGATTGCTCTGGGTAGTACTTCTAGTACTATGTTGAATAGGAGTGGTGAGTGTTGGAATCCTTGTCTTGTTCTAGTTCTTAAATGAAATGCTTTGAGCTTTTGCTCATTCAGTATCACATTGGCTATGGATCTGTCCTAAACGGTTCCCATTATTTTGAGGTATGTTCCTTTGATAGCTAGTTTGTTGAGGGTTTTATCGTGCATGCTGAATTTTATCAAAAGCTTTTTCTGTATTTATTGAGATGATTAAAACAGCATGGTACTGGTAGAAACAAACAAACAAATGCATAGACTAATGGAACTGGATAGAGAACCCAGAAATAAAGCTGCACAACTACTGACTCTCAAGTAACAAGCACGAGGAAAGGACTCCCTTTTCAATAAACAGTTCTGGGATAACGCGTTAGTTATATGCAGAAGAATGACACGGTACTCCTACCTTTCGGTATACATAACAATGAATGCAAGATGAATTAAAAACTTAAATGTAAAACCTAAAACTAGAAAAACCCTAGGGGAAAAAAAAAACAGGAAATATATTCTGGACACAAGCTGTCACAAAGAATTTATGACTAAGTCTCCAAAAGCAATATCAACAAAACAAAAATTGAAGCATGGGACCTAATTAAACAAAATAGCTTCTTCACTGCAAAATAAACTATCAACAGAGAAAACAGATGACCTAAAAACTGGGAGAAAATATTCACAAACTATCTATCCAATAAGGTCTAATATCCAGAATCTATAAGGAACATAAACAATTGAATAAGCAAAAAACAAGTACCCCCATTAAGAAGTGGGCAAAAGACATTCACAGACACTTCTGAAAAGAAGAAATACATACAGCCAACAAATATATTTAAAAATACTCAAATCACTAATCATTAGAAAAATGCAAATCAAAACCACAATGATATGCCTTGTCAACCCAGTCAGAATGGGTATTACTAAAAAGTCAAAAAATAACAGATATTGGCAAGGTTGTGAAGAAAAACAAATGCTTAGACACTGTTGGTGGGAATGTAAATTATTTCAGCCCCTGTGGACGGCAAATTGGAAATAGAGATGTCTCAAAGAACTTAGAATAGAACGTCCATTTACACTAGCAATACCATTACTGGGTATAACCAAAGGAAAATAAATTGTTTTACCAAAAAGGCACATGCACTTGTATGTTTATCACAGTACTGTTCCCAACAGCAAAAACATGGAAACAAACTAGATGCCCATCAAGGGTGGATTAAAGAAAATGTACATATACATCATGAAACTATGCAGACATAAGAAAGAACAAAACCATGTCCTTTGCAGCAAACATGGATGCAGCTGCAAGCCATTATCCTAAACAAATAAATGCAGGAAGCAAATAAATGCAGAAAAACCAAATGCTGTATGTTCTCACTTATACGTGGAAGCTAAATATTTGAGTACACTTGGACATTAAGATAAGAACAATATCCACTGAGAACTACTGAGGTCGGGGAGGTGAGGGCTGAAAACTACTTATCAGGTACTATGTTCACTGCCTGGATAACAGGATCATTCATACCCCAAACCTTAGCAACATGCAACTTACCCATGTGACAAATCTGCCCATGTACCCCCAAACCTAAAATACAGTTTTAAGAAGAAAAGAAATACAAAAATACAAATAGTCGAAGGACAAATTTGTATTGTTGATGACTGACTACAGAATATAAAGATGTATCATCTGTGGTTCCCAGAGAAATTGCAAATCATGGCCAATATTAAGATCTTTGGTGATATTGCCAAGAAGATATGCCCGCCTCTAGCTATGGAAATATATCTATAGACAGAGATGTTGACCCTGCAAAAATTTTGAATCACATACTAACCTTGGAACCTTGAGCCACATCTAAATGCTCACTGCTGCCAATTCTTACATCTTTCTGGAAAGATTCCTTCTCCAGTATTTTCATGAATATTAGAATAAAAAGACTTGTTTCTATTATTATAAATATTGGATGAAATTAGTTGAATAATATATTAACATTTTGTATGAACATGTATATAACATAAAAATGTCATATATAATATAAAATACATTACAAATGCTATATCCATTTCAATACATACATATGTATTCTTATATATTTGCCTATGCATATGTAAAATATACTTTAATATAGGAGCTCAGATACGTGTGTGCACATATGTACAACTTAATGTGAATATTCATCTAGACCCAAGAAGAACAAAACTTAAGAGATTCATGAAATTTTAAACAGATAATTATAGCATTAGAATAAGTACATGATAATCATTATATCTAAGGACAATTCTGGGGATCATTAACAGATATTTCTTCTAACTGAAAAATGATTTTTTAGTATCTGTTTCAAACTCATTTGCATTTATTTAATTAAAATATTATGCTGTTTATGAATCTTCAGATCCACAAAGAAGAATATTCATATAATAGGGAACTCCAAGGAAAGCCAAAAAAAAATGTAAATCAAACAAAATTAAATAAGAACACTTTACCTCAATCTTCTACTCACTATCATACTTTGTCTTGGCAGACCAGTTTTTCTTAACAGTGGAAAAAAATTGTCTTATCTAGAGCTAATATTTCTACAAAGACAAGAAGTTCAAGGTGAATTTGATCTGTTAGACTAGGAAAAGGAGTAGTGGTGACACTTTAAGCTAATGATGACTGTAATGGAAAACTGTGATCAGCTCAATTTTGTAGAATCACAGAAACGTAAGATATTTCCTATTTGTCTGTAAGCAAAGCTTGACAAAAACGTTTCCATTTAAATGAACACAAATTTTATTTATAGTGCATGCCACAGAAGACAATTCTGTGGACGCTCCCTGGAACTAGGTTGCTTTCTTTTAATTTCACATTTCCTCCTTCAAGAATTTCTAGAAATATAATTTCCATTGAGGACCATCATAACGATATTTTGAATTTGACTGGGCTGAGGTGAATCTCAAGTGAAAAATCTCTTATTTTTATCTGCTATTTGACTCAGTGTTTTTAGTAAATTCTAATTACAAAATCTAGTTGTCCAATATTTTTTAAGTTCTTACTAATTACTGTTTCACTATAAACAATGGGATGCCATTCCATATCTACATTGGCATAAGCTTATTAAGTTTGCAGGTCATTTATTCAAATACTGTTAATAAGGAATCAAACTAAAATCCTGCCAGATGTCCTAAAATTCAATTCTTAAAAATAGTGACTATTGTTTCTTCCACACCAATGCGTGTTTATATCCTCCCTTGGATTGATATTGGTGGATATTAATCCCTTTAATGTATTATGAACAAGTGTAAGGTAAAATCTCAAAGCTATTTAATTCTAATTTGTTATAAAATAAGAGTGATTCATTGAATAAATATTGGATGTTCTATTACATGTTTTTTGGATACATAACATATCAACTTATGGAAATGCTAACATCTTATTTACATGGCTTCTTATTGTCACTCTATACCATCAAATCTAAGCTTAATCTATTATGCCTTCTTTTTTAAATGTGGCATGCCTATCCGCATGTTTCTATAATTTTGCTCATGATTCTCCCTTTGTATGAAAATTTTAAATCTCCTTCTTTGATAATTAAAACTCTATTTATATTTCAAAGCCCTGCACAAATATGACCTACATGAAGCCTTTGAAATTCTACCAGTATGGACTTGATCTAGATTGTATGTTTATAGCAGACTACATTTGTTTATATACCTATTGCAATTCATTTTACACTTGAGGTTATCTACAAAGAATATGAGTTATGAGTTAGCTTTCGAGGTAAAATTACATAAAAGTTTCTGTAAATGGAATACATGAATGTCATATAGCTTTTTTTCTTTTGCCATTTTTTCTTATATTTTTTACACCAAATGAGCAGTTTTTTTTGTTGTTTTGTAGTTTATTTTCATAAATGCAGACTAAACTAGGTTCTAATGTGACAGAAAAGGGCAAATAAACATTTATGGCCTGAGATATGTTGATTCTACCAAACTTCATACTTATATTGAGTACATATTTCAGCCACTTTCATGTACATTTCTTCTTTAATACTTATAAATGAATTAAACATTGTGATATCTAGTTTCCTGATGCTGATAAAGGGGTACATGGTGTTAAAAATCTTACCAGAGTCACTCAAATGATAAATGGCAAAAGCAAGATTCACGTAATTCTTGTTACATCACAAATGGAGAATAAAAAAGTAGTAACAATGGAGTTGTAGAGTTTTTGCCATTGCTAGACTATTGTGTATATTATATCATGCTCTTCTGGATTGAAGCTGAAGGTTGCTTGTGTTTTTTGTTTGTTTCTTTTTACCTTATCCCAAAGTAAGGATTTGCTTAGAAAAACAATAAAAAGTGTTGGACTTACACTGGTAACACACTTTCTCCCCACATATATATTTAAATAACTCTGTGAAAAGTATGTCCCAAAAATGTGTATCTATACCTTCTTGCCTGAATTTCTTGGAATGAATATCATTTGATATAGGCCCAATACTACAGCATTTAAGCGCCAATGCACATACTGCTATTACAATTTGTCGTGTTATAAAATCTTTTGAAAAAAAGGCACACTGTAGTTATTTACTGTCCAACTACTGTCCAACTGGAAATCAATTAATTATTTTAAAGCGAGGTTGGTTTAAATATCACTATAAGGAATAAATATCTAATTATTTAAAGGAATTACAAATGTAATTCAAAATAAATTATTTATATACAGATAACTGTGAAGATATTTTTACATAATAAATTATTACTTTCTTGTTACCATTCTCAATGGCATAGTGTTACAAAGTAGAAGTATACTTGTGTTTACTAGTGCCTCTGATTATTTAGGTGCAGTTGAGCTAACCATAACAGTATAGAAGCTAGAATTAGTTATAAATTGCATAGTTAGTTGCATGTTATCATGGGATAAATTCACAACAAATTTTTAAGTGCCTATTCTTCACGTGAGTTCAATAGTAGATGAATTTTGACTTGAACATCAATCTCTGAGTGCACAAACCATGGAAAACAATTCATATGATGGCATGACTGTTCTTCTCATCACCAACAGGGAAACTACAAAACAAATCTCTATTTTTCAGCTTTGTTAAACATGCCTTTAAAAACTGGGTATAGTTTTAAAACCAATTCTTAGGTCATAATCACTTTTCTCTGAAAATGAGATTTAAAATCAGTTTGGTCTAAATTTTTAGCCTCATGAAACAGTTAAGTCATCACAATTCTTTCCATTAAGTGGAAAATTAGTTTATCTATTGATGGGGCAAGCTGGTGAAAAGTAGGACTTTTATAACCGCAAATTGCGGTCTGAACACAAAATAGCTTGAAAGTAGATAAACCTCTCTAGGGAACTCAAAATCCTTCATTAAATTCAGGTTTTAGGGCAGGAGGTGACTCAATGATCAAAGACACATAACAAGATTTAAAATTTTCATTTTAAAAGTTCAAAGAAATCACAGGACTAGTGGAGTTTCCTAATATCCTGAAACTTTGCAACACTGAATATTTGGGTAAAACACCCTTCAAGAGATTTATCTTTGAGTCCATACAAACATAGCAGCCAAAGTAGTAACGTTTCTAAACAGGCCTGGAACAGACTCACTCACACAATGAGAATTATAGGTATATGGACTTCAAGTGTAGAATCTAAGCATGTTTCCATAATCAATTAAACGATTTTGACTGGTCATTCTGTGATTGATGACCATTGGGTGTCTAACTGAGGAAAGCTTTTTTTTCTGCATAGTCATAAATACACAAGCATGAAGCAAAAATTATAGTTGTTTTTCAACATTCCAATATACGTGAAATCACTTTATTTAATACAGCCATTGGGATCCAATTAGCTTATACCCCCCAAATACTAGATTTCATTTTGTTATATTACTCCCTGAAACTCTCATCTTTTTGGTTCACTTTTTATAGTAAAGTTTACTACAGATATTATCCTCTCTTTGCATGTAAACTTTAAAGGGGGATTTGGCAAAATATGATGGCTTTGCTGGGCTCCTTTTTCTCCCCCTAACTGAAGCAGAACAGGGATTCAAAAATGTAACTACTATTGCTAAATGTCACCCAATTTCAGAGGATCTCTGAACATTTGGCAGCTGACATAAAATTCATATTGGTCCTGGGAGATTTAAAATAAAAGAAGCAAATTAGATGCAAAAGCTAAAAGGAAAGTATTTATATTTCCATATTTTGGTAAGGAAAGAGCAGATGGCTTGTGGAACACTCTGGAAATGTTAAGAAGTTGTACTGTTTAATAGTTTAACAAGAATAGAAAGTAAAGGAGGTAACAATGTAAAAACTGATCTCTAATAAAGAAGTTCATTAAACCAATGGTATTGCCTAACTCTTCATAATAATTGGGTACTGAGTATATAAGGGACAAAATAAATGTGTGCATCATGTTTTCTTCCTTCAGTGAGTACCTAGGAGACTGCTGATTCCATAGCTACCCTGACCTACCCATACACTTTTTTCACTTTCTATATCTTCCTTAAAATAGCCTATATGCACATCACTTAGCTTGTGTTTTTTAAATTTATAGGGGCTTGTTGACTACAGAAAATTTTGACCAGCAAAAACTGGATGGAGGAAAAGGATGAGAAATTATCTCAATATGTTTATTCCTTAGAGATAATTATAAAAATTTGTATCTAGCAGTTAATATCCAACTTGCACTGAACCAATATGAGAATTGCATAAACCTTAACAAAAAGCATTGTCCATTTTGCCACAATAATCAATAGGTTTTACTTTTTTTATATTTGAGAAAGGAGATTTTAAAAATTTAAAACTAAGCAGAAGATTTATAGAAATCACGTAAACGTGCTTTATATCTAATTTTGTAGTATATTTGTTCTTTTTTGTTTAGTCTCAATAATGTAGCTTTGAGAATACTGCTGTAAAAACTATTCATTTTTCTTATATGTGTACTAATTATTGATTGTAATAATGCATAATGAATAGTGGGAAAACAGCATGACTCATTTGGTATATGTATAGTGGTTTCAACCAAGTGACAGATTATAAAACTAAATCTACTGAATAATGGTCTTTCTTATCTCCTGCAACAGTTTTTATAAAGTAACTCTGCCTCCTAGTTAAGCTTCATTATAACTTCTTAGTCTTACCTTCACCTTAAATAGACATGAACTGCCCTAAAAAATAAAATATTGGAGCAATAATAATTGATAGCAAATATTAATGGCATGATGGCATGTACTTAGCAGCATCATGACTTTAATAAAACTTGCATAGGACACAATAGAAAGTATGCAGGTAAACTGTGCTGCAAATCTGAAAAAATGTAATTATTTCCACTGGAAAAGCATTATCTCTGAGAGCTTTGCTAGCAGTGTTGTCACAGTGACAACTCTGTGAGTCTGGATTGAGATTTTCTGGATCTGAATCCTGGCTCTGCCAATCTCCTGCCATCGGAACGTGAGCAAATTACTTGACCCATTTATACCTCATTTCTCCCTATCTGAAATGTAGAAAATAACAGTATCTATCTCATAGGATTGTTACAAGGATTAAATGAGTTAGTATCGGTGAAATGATTACAACAAAGCATGGAATATGTTAAACACTATGTAAGTGTTAGTAAAGAAGCACATATTAAATATGGATTTTTCTCCATATAAAAGCAACAAATATGTGTCTACTTTGAATAGGGGTAAGTAAATAAAGCCAATTTTATATTGCTATTTAACTTTATAAAATATTTAGGCTAGAATATTTGAGATAAGAAGGCATGCTCATTTTCTGAATCATCTTTTAGACAGAAGTACAAAGCAATGCAATTGCTATTCAGTTATAACACACTATATAAGGCAATATGGCCTGTTAAAATACAGTAAATTTCATATAGACAGTGTACAAGTTATAATTATCTTATATTTGAAATATATTTTCTGACAATAATCTTATTTTTAATTGCATATATTTATCAAGTAAAATATGTTGAGTTGAAATGTGTTTACATTGTTGAATGGCTAAAACAAGCTAATTAATATATACATCACCTCACATATGTATCATTTTTTGTTGTGACAACACATAAAATCTACTCTTTTAGTAATTTTCAGGAATATAATGCATTGTTATTAACTATGGTCACCATGTTATACAATAGATCTTTTAAATTTATTCCTCCTATCTAACTGAATTTTTGTACGTTCTGGGCAACGTCTTCCCATGCTCCCACTTCACAGTGAATAGTATTCCCTGGTATATATACCACATTTTCTTTATCCACTCATCCATGAATCGACACTTAGGTTGATCTCATATATTGGTTATTGCAAATAATGCTGCAATGAACATAGGAATGTAGACATCCCTTTGACATACTGATTTCAATTCCTTGCTATATATATCCAGAAGTGGGATCATTGGATTATATTGCAGTTGCATTTTAAGTTTTTTTTTTTTTTGGAAGCCACCACATCATTTTCCATAATGCTGGTACTGTTACATTCTTGCCAATAATACCCTACGGTTCCCTTTTCTCCGTATCCTATCCAACAATTAGCTTTCATCTTTTTTTATAATAACAAATATAATATGTTTGAGGCAGTATTTTTTCATGGTTTTAATTTGCATTTATCTGATAATTAGGGATTTTGAGCATTTTATTTTATATATCTGTTGGCCATTCATATGTCTTCTTTTGAGAACTGTCTACTTATGTTTTTGCCCATTTTATAATCAAATAACTCATTTTCTTGTTATTGAATTCCTTATTTCATTAACATTAACTGCTTATATCTAAAACCTAGATATATGGTTTTCAAACATTTTATCACAATATGTTAGGCCATCACTTCACTCTTGACTGGCTTTTTTTGTAGTGTAGAAGCTTTTTAATTAAATTTAGTACACTTGTTCATTTTTACTTTTGTTGCCTGTGTTTTTAGGTTCATATCTGAAAAATTACTGCCCAGAACAATGTCATAGAGTTTTTCTTCTATGCTTTCTTCTTGTCATTTTATGATTTCAGGTATTCCATTTAAGTATTAAATCTATTTTGATATTTTTTGCATATGGTGTGAGATAAGTCTTGTTTCACTCTTCTGCATGTGAATATCCAGTTGTCCCAGCATCATTCACTGAAGAGACTGTCCTTTTCTCATGGTGTTCTCAGCCTTTTGTCAAAAATCAATTGATCATAAATGTGTAGCAATTTTTGTTGTTAAACTTATTTTTTTTCTGAGAGCTTCAGAAATAGAATTTTTTTAAAAATTTTTTAGAAGGCTTTTAGTGTATAGAAATACTACTAATTTTTTATGTTCATTTTGTATCCTGCAATTTTAGTGAGTTTGTTATTTTCAATAGTTTTTTAGCATTTTTAGGAATTTCTTTGTATAAGATAATGTCTCCTGCAAACGGGGGCAATTTAATGTTTTCATTTCCAATTTCTATGGTTTTTTTTTTCCTCTTGCCTAATTGCTCTGGCTTGGGTTTCCAGTACTATTTTGAAAAGTGCAGAGAGTGGGCATACTTTTCTTGTTTTAGAACTTAGAGAAAATGATTTCGACTTTTCCCTAAGTATGGTGTTAACTGTGGCTTTGTTGTATATGGGCTTTTTTGTAGGCAGATACAGTCCTTCTATACCCAGCTTTTGAATGTTTTTATCATGGAATACAATCTTGTTTTATATGATTAATCTGAGGTTCACAAATGTGAATGATTTGCATAAAGCTATACAGCTGGTTGTAATTGCAATACTTGGACTCAAACTTTCTATTTGTAACTCCTAATTCAGTCAGAGACAATGCCACGTAATAGCTGTGAGATCTAGAGGAAAGTAATTGTTTTTAGTGCCTCAGGGTTTTTTTTTAATCTTTAAAATGGGGGTACACATATCTATGTTGAAGCGTTATTGAAATCATAATATTTAGAGTGTATAAAACACTTGATACATACAAGGTATAAAAAATGACAGCAATATTTTACTTCGTATATATTAGCTTGCAACTATGGTACAGAGAATAGAATATGTTTATGAAGTGGGATGGGTGACGGATGGCACAGAGTCTTTTTAGAAAACCTCAGTCATAGCTAACATTTATTATGTTATTATGATAAACCATTTACTATTCTAAGTACTATAGATTTACTGCTTCATTTATTTTGACAGTAAACAAAAATAGATAGGTACTATGATTATATAAATATTACATGTGAGAAAACTATGTGTGCTATGAAATGGTTAATTTGCCAATGATTTCACCACAGTTTGCAACAAGTCGGGGGAGAAATGAATCCACAGAGTGCTTCCAGAAAGGAAACTGCTGAACACTATCTACTCAATGCTTTCTCAGCAGACACTGGGAAAGTAATGCACAAATACCTACCCTCTGTAATCAGTTCAGTGTTTCCAGATTAAGACTTTCACTGCCTTATCCACTATAAACTATTTGTTAGGGCGGTGAAACACTATCATCTTTGTACTCTCAGTCTCCCTTTGAATTGGTTTAATATCAATTTTGCCAGCTAATAAATTAAACTTTCAGAAAAGACTTGATTCAAAACTTTGGCACTGCAAAAATTAACTGTTTCTTCTCAGTTTGCTCTTGTATCTCTTTAGATGTAGCATCATCTGTGGGAGTTTGTGCTGTTTTTTTGGAATTAAACAAACATTACTAAAATAGAGTCTGTAAATCTGCCAAACTCATGAGATAAGAAAACATGAAATTTTCTATATCTAGTACTTCAGACTATTTTCTCCTCACTGATGTATCTTCTTATACTGTTAGGCCCAATTAGATACCCTTCATTCTGTCATTCTCAGTCTATTTGTCCATTAAGACGTCTCTTCCTTTGTACTGTGTAATAATGACAATCTCTTTAACATTTGATGCTTTCTTTTTACCTATCTATACCACAGCATGGTGTCACTCGTCAATTTTCAAGTAAACTTTCTCCAATACTATTGTAGAATTGGTAATGAATTTGTATAATTAACCTGAAACCTGCAGTGTAAAAATATATGTTCTGATGAGAACTGGGAAGCACGCTGGTTAGATGCCACCAATAATTTCAGCTAATTTTAGTAGCCTGTCTTATGTGGCCACTTCAATCCCACTTTACATTTCTTTTCATGACAGACTAAACAACTATTAAATGCACACAGAAAATGAAAATTGGGGCACTACCCATGATATTTTATAGCATAGTCACCAAGGGAATTATCATTTTCAGGAGACATAAGAAAGATGTTATTAACAGCATAACATTTCTTGGCATGTGATTATCTAAGTTCCTTTGTCCTTTGGTACCTTCTGTGTTTGAAATATTATAGTGTTTTCTCACTTACAGATGTAAAACAAAGCATGATTCAGCTCCTTCTGACTTGGATATTCGTCTTTAGTGAAGCATTTTTTAAAGGTTGAAGAGACTTTTCATTGTGAATACAATAAAAGAAATAGAGCAACATGAAGCAAAATTGTGTTGTTAGAAAAATGGAGCCTTGATGGTGCAGTATGTGAGACAGAAAGTCTGTCATCTATGAAGCAGCCACAGTTTGTTATAGTATTCCAGAAACCAAATGAACATAGATACCTAGATGTGATTTCATGACCCTACCTGTTCAGATTGCTTAACTCAAATCATTGAAGACCTAAAATTATAAAGTAATTAATTTGCTGTAAAAATTACTTTATTTTAGCAAAAAGATTTGAGACTGTCAACAGAAACTCCCCCCAATGAGTTACATGAAAACATACACACACAGACATACACATACATGCATGCACACACAAATACTAAGGAAAACACCTGCCATTGAGCTTTAAAAACAAATTCATGTTGGATAAAAGAGCTAAAATACAGTCAGGGCAAATACTTTTTCAGGACAATAAAAGTTCATGAGTCCACTGATTTTGATTTGACTATATTTACAGTCTCTGTTTCTGCTATTTGTTCAAGCACCTACATGTTTTCCATCATTTTCCAGGGTATTTCCCTTTAAAGAGTGAATAAAGTTGCAGTTGTGGGTATTTTAAAGAACAGGAGTCTTTGGTAGTTAAGTTTTTGACTTAACCTCCCATAAAACTTTACATACTGTCATCAAATCAAAATCTTAGCAGGGAAAGACAGAAAAGGTTCAACTTCTCTTTTCACTGATAGCATTATTTCAGAGAGTTGATTAACAAAATCATCTCTCACCTGTAATTTATCACTTACAGACAAATTTCTTCCAGTCGTGAAATTTATTTGACTTAGTGAACCATAATAATTACAATTTTTAATGAAATTACAGTAATTTCTGTGACTTGGATTCAGAACTACCACAAAATTAGTTTTTATTACTACCTGGTTGTTATCTCTTCACTAAAGCTTTTATTCACTAAGTTAAATCGGTAGACCATAAGAAGTCTCCCAGGTTCCTTTGTCTTACAAAGCTGTAATGGGTTTGGACAGGGATTTTAGTACTGGATCAAAGAGACGACATATTTTAATACTTAGAGATGTTTAGCAAAGAAATGGGCCAAACTATAACAGAAGGTTAGTGTGGCTTACCAGTCCATACCAGGGTACGAGCCTAGAGGAGAGCCTAGAATTAGTAAAGAATTCCATGCCTTTGGTAACTAGCAGTCAAACCATAAAATTACACAGTAAGAAATAAAAATTCAAATTAAGAAGATGACTGTGTCCGATAAAAACAATCATAGAGCATAGCTTCCAAATGCTCAGAGAAAAATAGGATATACTAACCTAGTCCTCTCAAAGAAAGAAAAACTCTATTATAACAACCTCAATGCATTTTGTTTCCTTTCCAAATTTAATAGGCATTTTAAAATGTTCACTTCTCATCCTGTTTAATTTTTCTTTAAATGCATTTTTAGAAAATAACCTCTAGCTACAATAAAACTATAGTGGCAAAGATTTTATTTCATTAAAATTTTAACAGGACTAAATGACGGTAACAGCCTTCTTAGGCGCATTTCTGGTTTCTACGGAAGGGAATTAACAAGCTGTTGTTTATATCCTTGGTGAAAACAAAACAAAACAAAACAAAACTCAGAAACTGCTTCTTTACAAGCAGGTGTTTCAGCATATTAAAAGTAGAATTACATCTAATAGCCATATCCCAATACAACTTTCTTTGTTGTTAGTTCTAAGGACAATAATGCCAGGCAAAGACAGCTGCTAAGCTTTATTTATTTTATTATTATTTTTAAATGTTAACCCACTTTTGGTTAAATCACTGTAATTGCATTTGTTGCCTCTGACATACACAGATAAATATAAGTTGATTCAAATGTTTCCCAGAAGTGCTGCCCTGCTGCTGTCCACTGGAGTCCTCCACGACTGTGTATAAAAATAAAGAAGGACCAGGCACGGTGGCTCACACCTGTAACAACAGCACTTTGGGAGGCTGAGGCAGGTGGATCATCTCAGGTCAGGAGTTCTAAACCAGCCTGGCCAACATGGCGAAGCCCCGTCTCTACTAAAAATACAAAAATTAGCCAGATGTGGTGGCAGGCGCCTATAATTCCAGCTACTTAGGAGGCTGAGGCTGGAGAATCACTTGAACCCAGGAGGTGGAGGTTACAGTAAGCCAAGATTGCACCAATGCACTCCAGCCTAGGCAAGAGTGAGACCCTGTCTCGGAAAAAAAAAGTAGTATATATTCTTCGGGTCTGTGAATCATCAGGTTGCTGTATTTCATCGACTTCTTAATTCTCTGTGCTGTGTCTCTCTGCGTCAATATATAAAACTCTTGTTTTGTATATTTATCAATCTTGATAAATTTAACATTTTTAAAATTCTAAAACAATAAACATTTTAAAAAGTAATTTGATTTTTTAAATGTGGGTACAATTCTATTATTTTTTTATTCTGTGTTTATCATTTTTATTATTCCTTTTTTTAGTTTTAAATTTGTTTAAGATTCTTCATGTGAAAGTTTAGATAATTTACTTTCCACTTTTTTTCTTTTTATGATATAAAGTCATAGATAAATATTTCTCTCTATACATTGTTTTGGCCACATTGATAAAGTTTTAAGATGTCAACTTTTATTTTATTCTGGTTCAAACATTTTCAAAATTCCACGTTGATTTCTTATTTCAATTTATTGGAAATAAATTGTATGAGTTCCAATAAGTTGGGCAATTTTCTAATTACTTGTTTGCTAGAGATTTCTTTTTAATATAAATAATAGTCTTTATTTCTTATAGTACTTAGAGATTTGCAGAAAAATTGAGTAGAAATCATAGAGCAACCATATAATTCCTTACTGACTCCAATGTACTTTCCCTATTATTAACATCTTGCATTAGTTTACACATTTTTTGAATTTATAAGCTGATATCAATATATTATTATTCACTGAGATTTACTTTTTGTATTGTAAATTCACTGGATTTTGCAAAGATTTTTCTTATTCTGTGGCTTATCTTTTTATTATTTTAACAATAACTTTCCCAGAAAAGTTTTTAATGTTATTTCATTTATGAATCCAATTTACAAATTTTGTATGCTTTGTGCTTTGGTGTTATATTTTAAAAGTCATCACCAAACAAAAGATCATCCAGTTTCTCTTCTGCGTTTTTTGGATAAGACATAGTTTATAGTTTCGTATTTTACATTTGGGCCTATTATCCATTTTGATGTGATTTTCATAAAAGGTATAAGGTCCTGGTCTATATTTGTTTTTTAAATGTGAATATGCAGTTGTTCCAGCAACATTTAATGAAAAGACTATCCTTTCTCCACTGAATTTTCTTTGCTCCCTTGTGAAAAGATTAGTTGACAACATTTGTGTTCATCTGCTGGGCTGTCTATCCTGTTCTATTGATCCATTTGTCTATTCTTTCACCAATACCACACTGTTTTGATTACTGGAGCTTTATAGTAAGCTTTAAAGTTAGTGTCAGTCTTCTAACTTTGTCCTTCTCCTTTAATATTGCATTGGTTATCCTGAGTCTTTGGAATTTTAAAATATTTGTTATTCACATGAACTGTTTCATACTCAAAGCATTGATTTGTCTGTTAGTCCATGTTTCATCTGTTCTTTCATTTATTCATACTGTACTAGCTATGAAGATTTTTTAATACTTCTTATGCCTTGAGACTTCCCAGAATCTTCTACCTAGACAGTGGATGTGGGATAACAAAAAAAAAAAAAAAAAAGCCTCCCTCAATCCAACAATTCCTTTTCGTTATTATTATTGTTTGAGATTTTATTCTTTAATAGTCAAGGTCCTCAACAAAAAGGTCCTCAACAAAGAAGTTTATACAGCCTATTCCCCGCCTCCACTTTATTTTCTCACCTTCAGACTGCTCATCAGACATTATTTATTTTTTACTGTTAGTATGTCTATGTCACTTTTGCATCTAGAGATCAATTCTATGTGTTTGTTTCCTTGAATCTGAGCTGGCCTTAGAAACCAATAAAATGCACTGGAAGGGATATTTTTGCCATTTTCAAAGTTAGTTTACAGAAAACTTGCAGCCTTTGCATAGGCCACATGGATAATTTCTGTCATATTGAAAGTCAGGCCACCTGAGACCTCCATGCTGTGTAAAGCCAAGCTACCTGGAAAGGCCCTGAAGAATGAAATGCTATGCCAAGAGACAAAGAAAGGCTAGAGGGTGAAGTAAGCCATTGGAAGAAAATGATCCAGCAACAGCTGTCTCTACATGAATAAGAAAAAGTAATGCCCAGTGGAGCCTTCCTCACAGCTTGACTAACAAACTACTGAACAATTTTCCTAAGTGTTCCAGGTGATTTATTTAATGACCTTTGCTGAAGCTGATTTATAGCAAATCTGATTGACATATAAATCTGGACTTACCTCTCTTCAGTACTACCCTTAGGTGGAAAACAAATAAACAAACCTATGCTAGGTTAGCTTGGCATGATATCCTAGCATAGGAACAGCTGGTTAAGGTCACCTGGAAATTCTCTGCAGTCAGGAAGCACCCAAAGTTTTATTTATATATATATATACTATAATATTTATATATAATATATAATATAAGTATTATAATATAAATATTATAGTATAAATATTATAATATAAATATTATAGTATATATATAGTAAGAGTTATAAATAAGATCTGGTTAGGAAAGTATGAGAAATTCGGGATAAAATATCAACAAATATTAATTCAAAAGAGTGAGTGCCTTAGTTCATTCTCACCCCGCTCTAAAGACATACCTGAAACTGGGTAATTCATAAAGAAAAGAGGTTTAATAAGCTCATGGTTCTGCAGCCTGTATAGGCTTCTGCTTCTGGGGAGACCTCAGGAAACTTCAAATCATGGCAGAAGGGGAAGAAAGCACAACTTTACATGGCCTGTAAGAAAGACAGCGCAAAGTGGGAGGTGCTACATGCATTCAAACCACCAGGAGGACAGATCTTCTGAGAACTCTAAGGGGAGAACAGAAAGGGGGGAGTTCATCCCCATGATTTAATCACCTCCCAGCAGGTCCCTGCTACAACAATGAAGATTACAACTTGTCATGAAATTTGGGTGGGGACACAGAGCCAAACCATATCAGTGGGTCAAAAGCCAGATATACACAAATCAGGAGGAACTTAATATAGTGGTAACAATGTATATAAACACTCTGGGACCAAATAACCTTCAAGAATTGTGGGAGTATGCTTTAGACCTCAATGACAATGAAATACATTTAACTAAGGCCACAGAGTTTCATAGATCAGTTTCTTCTTGGAAAGACAACTGGCCAATACCCAAGAATGACTTGATTGAAGTGTACAGCTTGAGTAATTAAAAACACCTAGTTGAAATAAAATAATAGGACAGAGAGGGAAGATAGTTCCTGACATCTTCATTTGAGTTCTGTGGACACGGTTTTTATTTTGGAATGTTATAAATCATTTTTAAAGATGCAAAGTACATAGTGAATACCTATGTTTTAGCAGAACATCCTATATATATATATATATATCTTTAAAATAAATAATGTTTAGTGTTAATTCACATATTTGTTACACAATATTTTTTAAAATTTAAAAACCATGTTTAAAAACTCTGAGTACATTGACAATTTAGTTAAAATGTTTTCTCTATGGCTTAAAAATATTCTGAGATTCTTGTTTTATAGTAAAACACCTGGAATTGTAAATTATAAAATCTGCTTCTTTTATCACAGTTCCCTTCTCGCTAATTGTCCACCAAAGGCTGGTGGAAGCTTTGGGTAACTTTTCTGCAATTCAGCAGTTAAGGCAAGATTTCTCATAGGTTAGTAGAATAAGGAGTCCCTTGCTTTCTACACCAAAATCCATATTGACAACTTGCCATAGGCCTGAGGGCTAAACCTAATTAGCAGAGCTTCATTTCCCAAAATAAATTAATTCAATTTAAACTTGGCTTAAAATGACTGAACTCTCACAGAACATGTAAAAAAAAATCTTATTACAGCTCAGTGACTTTGATTATATAGTCTTGTCAGGTTTTCTTGTACTTAGGAAGTATCTGAGAATCAGTGGAGTCTGTTGAGATACTTTCAGTATGATTTCCCTTTTTATGACACTCAATGCCCTTCATAGTCTGACCCTTACCTCAGTATCCCAGTTTATCTTCCACTTTGTCACACATGACAAAAGTACACATATGCTTTGCCGTTGTCTATTTGTGTATATTTGTATACCTAACTACACACTGCCTTCTCCATTTGAAATGCTTTATCCTCACTAGAATTTCTGGAAATCTGAAGATACTATGACTGTCACTTGAATCTGTGCTCTGAATGGATCTCTGCTTTGAAGTAAGTGTTGCTTACTTCCCCTATATAGTTTGAAGTGCCTGTGCTTAAACATAATTTCTATCACAGCAATTATCTTACATCAGTGCTAATGTTTTATGGTTGTCTGCCTAATAGAATGCAAGCTCCTAGAAGTTAAGAATTTTATTTTTCCCTTTGAAATTGACTTAATAGTCCCATAGATCAATTTTTTGTATAAACATAGAAATTGACTCTTCTGTTCTTAAGACTTGAAATTTATATTTGTTTTATCTGAGTTTCTTCCTCAGGAAAGGACCCCCAAGACTCTCAAAAAGTAACAAAGAACTGAAACTCACCAGATCATTTCACCCAGACAGTGAGATACTAGGTCTATCATTCATCATGATTGCTTCCCTAGGCCTCCAGAGATCCTGTTTTCCTGCACATTGTTACATTTCTTTCCCACTATATAAACCCCTAATATTAGTTGGTAGGGAAAAGGATCTGAGGCTGAGCTCCCATTTCTTTGGCTACAGCATCTGATTAATGCCTTCTTCCTTGGCAATACTTGTCATCTCAGTGGTTGGCTTTCTGTGTAGTGAGCAGCAGAACCTAGATCAAACCCTGGTGGTTTGGTAATACTTTGATTTCCAAACAGACTATTTATTCAATAAACATTCAATAAATATTTGCAGAATTAATACATAATATGAAGCCAAAATCCTTTCAGAATATTACAGAACAAGACAGGCACTAAGTGATGAAAACTTCACTAGGATAGTCATTTTATCTCAAGGTATATAGTGTCACCTTAAGGTGGGACAGAGATCAAATCTAGTAGACAACTTTGTATTGAGTCCTAATTACAACTTCTATGATACCTATAGTAATGTAAAATTTTCAGATTAATTTAGTTTCAACATTCCTTACTTAGATTCTCTTCCAAAAGTAGAGTGACAATAGTTGCCTAATCTATACAAAAGTGACTTTAGGCTATAAAAGTATTTTTTCCTACATATAATGTGGGTGTGGAAAGTCTAGAACCCTATATAAGTGGTCTCTCCAAAGTGTTGCACACATTCTCCAATTTTATTCCACTGAGGAATAGGAATAAAATATATTTCTTCTATTCTAAACTAAATAGAATGAGACCTTACAAGTATTTATATTACAGATTTACTCGAATATCCTCACATAGCCTCCATATAAGAAAACCTAAAGTGCCTTAAGAATACTGCCTAGTACACATTATGTGTTTGGCAAATTTTGTTTAGTTTAATTGTTAAATATGCAATACAGTGTAGCTTTTATTATTATTTTTGGCAAAATATAGTTTTTTAATAATAGTAAATAACATTCTTAAAAGAGAATAGGCATAAAGCATTAATCTTATTCCATATGGTTTTTACTACCCATTTCATTCAAAACATTCACTCACAAATCATTTACTGAGAACTCATCATGAGTCAGTTGCTCCTCTCACAGTGTGTCAAGAAACAAAATCCCTGAGATCTTTCTTAAAGAAGTTACATTCTAGCAAAAAGAGTTTCATCAATAAACATACATATTAGTAAATTATATGAAGCATAAGAATAGTAATAAAACTATGGGATATATGAAAATGAAGAGCAGAGTAGGAACAATTACTGGGAATGAAGCTGGTGGGGTGGAACAGGTTGCAATATAAAAGCTGTTGGTGTTTTTGTGCTGCTTTGGTTGACAATATTTACTATATTCAAAATCACAATCATTACCTTGCTAAGTTTTTTCGAAAATATTAAAAGCTATCTTAATAAGAACTCAATTCTGTATTTCCATATGTCTGTAGAGAATAAAACAACTGCTTTTATTATTAAATATTTTGAGCTCCTTAAATGAGATAGATATATGTTGGTTGAATTGATCAAATCAACTAGTCCTTTTAAGTAGTAATGAAAACATCATATCCCACAATCAACTTTGTGAAGGAATAGATAGGCAGGGACAGGCTAAACTTTCTATCAACTTAATAATTACTTAACTTATAATGATACATCTGAATTTCCCATCAACTTAATAATCAACAATAATAAGCAGAAAATAAGTTACTATTTAGTGAACAATCATGTCATGTAGAAATATTATACACTTTAAGTAATTTATCTCATTAATTCTTCAGATTGCTACATGGTAATTATCTTATAATCCTTTTACAATTGAGGAAATCAGGTTTCAAGGAAGTTAAGGAACTGTCTACAGTTATACTTAGATTAAGTAACATGGCTGAAATGTGAATCCAGCCTATCTGACTCTAAAGTTAATGACCTTTTCACTATACCTTCAAATATTCCTTATCTTCTGCATTCTTCTTTTAATTCTAATAGCAACTGAAATAGGCCTAAGCAGAATGGAAGCCTGATCTTGATACATCTGTACTATTCTCATTTTCACACTTTAAGTTCTTATGTAGGACAAAGATAAAAATTCAATTTTTCCTGAATTTTTGCAACAGTTGAGTCATTTTTATATGTGAAGAATACTATCCTAAAATAAGAAACAAGTGCCCATTTCTTTCATTACTCTTTTGTGGTGTCAAAGACTTGCTAATTAGCTCTCTCTCCCAACTCCTGGGACATTTTACTCTGACTTAAGTCACAGTGACTCACATGAAAGTCAGTGATTGAAATGGTGATGCCCAAAAAGGATAGTCAACGATGAAATATGATAATATTTTTTTTAAATAGTTGAATAATATAATCTAATCTGCATTAATTTTCCAGTGCTATTCTATTTAGAATGTATCACCTGTCAAGGCCTGTATGTTAAAATTGGCTCTTTTACTGCAAGCTACTACATCATTTATAATTAATCTTACTAAATGTGGGGTAAAAGGATCAAAAGTTATAGTATACCAGTAATCATATGCCTAGTTTGCAACAAAAACTAGTATAAATTGTTATTTATTCCAGGCATTTTATGTGTATGCATGCATTTGTGTGTACTCATTTTATTCTTACACTCACACCAAAAGATTTTAGTGATAAAAGAATAGCAAAAACAGGGTTACTGATCTATATACCTAGAGAGATACTAAGTTACATGGCTGGAAATCAGACCTAGGTTTTCTCAATATAAATGTATCATCTACTACACTATCTGGTAGCAGTGCAAGCTTCTCAGCATTTAGTCAAAGTGTGTATTTCTTCAATGTGCTTTTTTCGATCATAAATAACTTAGGATGGTTCCACTAGACATGTGGTTTTCAAAGTATGTTCAACAGACTTCTAGGGGTTTCAGAAAAACTTTCAGAGAACCGCTTTGTCAGAAGAATTTTTATAATAACACTAAGACATTATTTGTTTTTCTCACTGTGCTAGCATTTGCAGTAATGGTATGAAAGCATTGTAGAAAAAAATGATTGGTGCCTTAGACAGTAGCATCAAACTATACAATCATTGCATTCCTTACCTCTACATGCTAACAGTAAAAATAATATCAATAACCAATAAATCAATAAAGAACTAGCTAACTAAACAAGCAAAAACAACTTGTAAGTTACATAAACTGATAAAACAAGAAAAATGTATTAATTATATCAACTACTGACTCTTGAGCACTTCTTTTTTAACATTCTGTGTGAAAAATGGGAAGTACATGCAGAGGAAGCACATCTGTTGCAAACCAGAGTACAATATTATTCCCCAATAAAGAACATGTATGATTGTTTTGAGTTGTGGGATGAACTAGTTGCTTTTTTCATGCAATATTATTTTTATTTGCAATAATGACTAAGCGTCAAACCACAATTATTCATATTTGGGTAATCAGCTAAAATGTTCTTGAAAACAAATGAAGTAAACTTGTCATTTCAAACACACACACACACACACACACTCTGACAGTATAATGACTAAATATTAAATTCCAGCTTCTGAGAAAAAGCTGTAATCTAAAACAATTATCTTTGTCATAATGAATTCAACAGCTTCCTAAGAAAGACACAGCACAAAAATTTCAGATATCAGATTCTACATCTTACCTAATTTTTAAGAAACCACTACTGACAAACTTGTTGAACTTTGGTGCAGTATAAAAGTGCAACATCCAGAGAGATCCAAGATGGCCAATTAACGACAGCTCAAGATTGTAGCTCCCAGCGAAAGCACAGAGAGCAAGTGGACGCTGCACTTTCAGACGAATTTTTGTTGCCCACAGACTGGGAGATTCCCAGTGGAGGAGCCACACGGGTCGTCAGCGCAACTTTTTTGGCTGGTGCGGCTATTTTGCCGGCACCCCGGCATGGCGCTTCTCGGTGCGGAGTATATGGGACGGGGTGCCCTTTGAGTCTGGCTCGGCTGGTCCCATCCCCACAAGGAGAACAGCAATTGGAAGCGCTGAGGACTGAGAGTTTC
>CAUYLG010013999.1:0-40193 GCA_963573385.1 Cacajao melanocephalus | reverse complement strand
CCGCCGGGTAAACACCCAACCACTCTTCACCCGTAAAAAAAAAAAAAAAAAAAAAAAAAAGCTGGAATATCCCACTGCAGTTTTGTGCACAGTTACATAAACACCACCAGACTTGTCATTTCTGGAATACAAGTCTGTTTGATTTCTGTGGTACCACACAAAATCCTGCAGAATTTTTTTTTTTTTTTTTTTTTTTTTTGAGATGGAGTCTTGCTCTGTTGCCAGGCTGGAGTGCAGTGGTGCAATCTTGGCTCACTGCAACCTCCACCTCCCAGGTTCAAGCAATTCTTCTACCTCAGTCTCCTGAGTAGCTGGGATTACAGGTGTCTGCTACCAAGCCCAGCTAATTTTTGTAGTTTTAATAGAGACGGGGTTTCACTGTGTTGGCCAGGATGGTCTCGATCTCTTGACTTTGTGATCTGCCCACCTTGGCCTCTCAAAGTGCTAGGATTACAGGCGTGAGCCACCGCACCCAGCCAATCCTGCAGAATCTTAAAGGCAGTATTAACAACACTCATAACCATCATTGACTTTTCATTATTAAAGTGCTATCTTTTGATTGCATAAAACTTGGAAACTGTATTTAATATGACGTCCATGATAAGACTGAATAGCAGAGACTTTGAGAAAAACATCCAAGTCAGAATGCTTTGGGATTATCCTTTGAGGGCTTTGGGATGAGACTGTAGGCTGGTGGGTAGGGAAGGGATTTGCCATTGAGCAAATGTTTCAGTCCTCAAGCATCCCAGGATGATGCAATTCTTGGAACAGAAAATGAGAGCTCATGAGTTGGACCTTACTCATGTTTGATAGGTAAATTCTTCTAGAGCAAAATCCCTGGGGATGGCAGTTGGCCTGGCTCTCATTGAGGCCTGGTCAAGCCTGATGTGGATTTGTAGTGAGTAACCTGCCATTGTCCTCTAGGGTCAGAGTGGAAGCCAAGCACTTGGGACCTGGACTGAGAAGGGATGGATCTGGGGCAATAGTTGTAAATGATTCTGTCCACATCATTTCCCGTCCATTGTCCCAGAATGCTCTCTGTCTTTTGTATGTTACAATCTAGGTTTCTTGGTGGTGGTAGATGTGATGGTAGTACTATTAGAGGTGATGATATTGACAATAAAATACTTTTACAGTGCTTATGAGTATTTCCTGTACTATTCTAAATACTAGATGATAATTTCTTTTGTCCTCACAACATCCATATGAATGAGGAACTAATATTTTCCTGATTTTACAGGTTAGAAAACTAAGGGCCAGAGAGGTTTCCTTTTTTTTTTTTTTTTTTTTTTTTTGAATAATTTAATTATGAAGCATATTAATTGGCTAGGGCTGTCGTAACAAAATACCACAGACTGGGTGGCTGCAAGAACAGAAATTAATTTTCTTATGGGAAGGTGGCTGAAAGTCCAAGACGAAGGTGTCAGCAGGGCTGGTTTCTCCTGAGACCTACTTCCTTGGTTTGTAGACGGTCATCTTATCGCTGTGTCTTCACATGGTCTTGTCTCAGGGGCATGCATGTCTCTAGCCAAATCTCACCTTATAAGGACACCAGCCCTATTGGACTAGGACCCTATACATAGAACCTTAATTAATGCTGTAAAGGCCCTGTCTTCAAATACAGTCACACTGGGGGCTAGAACACTGACATGTGAATTTCATATCATGAATATAGAGTAACGTAGTTTGGTGGTAACAGCTAAGATGAATATAAATTCTGATGTGGTTTTGGGAAACATTCTCACCTAAAGTCTCAGCATATGAATAAACTTTAATCACCTTGAAAATCAGACAGCTTCTTAAATATAATGATCCATTCTCAATTACCTATTAGTGGGAGGCCACAATAATGGAGGGCTGAATTCCAAATATAATTAAAAATATTTGTGTCACTGCTTAGACACCATCTCTTTCTTTACCAAACTTAAGAAAAATCTCTCCCCTAAAGCTCTTAAACTGCATGATTCGGCTACTAAGCAAAGCTCACCCTTTTGGATTTCCCCTTCTGTACTGTGGTCGAGGTGCTAATTAGCAGGGAAAGTACTCAATGGCAAGCAGCCAGCGGAAAAGCAGAGAGGCTGAAAGACCTGCACAAACTGCAGATGGGATAACCTGTGAGTTGCAAAATTGAGATATGCCTCTAATGAGTTATGTACTAAAGCCCCTCTGCACCATGATAGCAATGTCACCTTGGCAGAGACCTCCAGTTTCCTCACCTGGTAAATGGGGATTATAATAATACCGCATTCCCAGGCTTGTAGGGGTATTAGACAAAATCAGCTAAGGGCAGCAGACTAGGAAACTGGCCTTTATTGAGCGTATATTTTATGGCAGACACTTGGCAACATGATTCATTTAATTCTCACATTGACTGTATAAGGTAGGCGTGGCTAGCTCCATTTGTGGGTGGGTAAACAGGGGTGGAGAAACTTGCCATGTGTCACATATCAAGTACACTTTAACCTCACTCCAGAGTCTTTGCTCCTACTGATCCGTGTTGCAGAAGTATCTGGCATATTGTGAGCACGCGATATATGTCATCTTTGGAGAGAACAGGAAAACAATTATCTGCTTGTTATGAATTTAAACAATATATTCTAAAGCTGCTGGGAGCCTTTTTGTCCTGGTTTTCTACATCTGATTTACCTGTCCCATTTTAACTATCCACGTGAACATTGTTATGTAACTAGCACATGCTTTTACTGTATATAACTTAGTGTTGCATAAATCTAAAGGCTGCTGACTGCTAGCAATCTTTAAAATGTAATGAGCTGAAAGATTTGCTTTGAGCCTTGGGGCAGGATGGCTTTGGCTTAACCATTCGCTGAGTTCAGCTTTTAGGAGGATAAGTTTGCTGCATCCCATCAATAATCTAACTGAAGCCTGGATTCCAAGCAACTGTATATGAGATTTAAGTCTCCAAGAATGTTAGAAACGTAAATAAAACAAGGCTTAAGTAGAAAGTCCTCACGATCATGTCCACATTCCATCAGGACGACGTAATCAAACGCTGGAACCAGGCGGCCTCTGCCTTTGTGTTTCAGGACCCCTTACTCAGTGCAGAGGGAAATTGACACAGCCATGATGAGGCCTGGCTCACAAGACCCATAGTTACTGTAGGAGTTTCTGCGGCTGAATGTGCTTAGCTGTTGGTGGGTTTCTCAGCTACAACAATGATCTCTGTAAAAATATAGAACAAAAATTTGTGGTTAATTGAGGTCAAATTTTGTGCTAAAGGAGGGTTAATTTCCCTCCCCTCTAAGAGAAAAGTCTCTGTGGTTAAAAATATCTTAACATTTAGTCTTGTCTGTTTTACTGATGAGTTGAAGCCAGAGCAATAAAATCCCAGGGGTAGAAAGGGTGCAAGAGGCCGTTGGGTTCATTTCCCTCATTTGGAGGCCAAACACATGCAGGTGGTGATCATGCTGTACCCAAGCTGGGTGTAGAGATCAGCTCTGCTACATGCTGTTTGTTCATTTACTAAGATGAAGTGTAGGACCCAGGCTGAGTTCCTCAACCCTTCTGTAGTTACATTTTTTCATCTTTAAAATGGGATAATAAATAATAATAGTACTCACCTCAAAGGGCTAGGCACAGAGCCCTACATGAGTTGACATATGCTTGGAACAGATCTGTGTATATTGTGGTAGGAAACGTTTGCAATTCTTTTTACATTACAAAGACAAGGACATGTGCTTGGGTGTGTGTACAGTTTTTGAAGCCCGAGAGGCCTATGTTGAAAACCCTGCTCTGTCCCGTATAAGTTCCCTGACTTTGGGTAAGTCACATAAAGGGTGAGTCTTTTCTTTTTTTCTAGGGCAGAAATGGGGCTATGAATTCCTAACGGTAGGAATATAAGGAAAAGGACAAGATTAAATTAGACAATACATTATAAGCATGATGTCTAGCACATGGCTAGTCTCCCCAATGAATATTTGTTGGGAAATATAAGAAAGATGAATGTTGGATATCTTAGTAACTCCTTTAGCTTTAAACAGATCTCTCTACACATAACCACATACAAACATACTGGCTACACATAGGACTACATTTTTTTTTTTTGAGACAGTGTCTTGTTCTGTTGCTCCAGCTGGAATGCAGTGTCACAAATATGGCTCGCTGCAGCTGCAACCTCCTGGGTTCCTGATTCTCCCACTTTAGCCTCCTGAGTAGCTGTGATGACAGGTGCATGCCACCACCTCTGGCTAGTTTTAGAATATTTCGTAGAGACAGGGTCTCGCCATGTTGCCAGACTGCACATTGAACTACTTTTACTTTTTCCTTCTTAACTTGTTGACACATGGTAGAGAACACAACCTAAAGTCACCAAATAGGTGAAAAATCTAGATTTCCTTTTCCTTTTTATTTTTGGACCACTTTCTTTAGAAAGGAAATATATTAGTTTGGCAAGGGCTGTCATAACAAAATACCATAGACTGGGTGGATTCAACAACAGGATTTATTTTTGGCTGAAAATCTGAGATCAAGGATTGCATCTTTCCAATTTCTGGCGGGGCTGGTTCCTCCCTGGTTTGTAGACAGCCATCTGATTGCTGTGTCTTCCCATGGTCTTGTCTCTGTGGGCATGCAGGTCTGTACCCAAATCTCTTCTCATAAGGACACCAGTCCTAGTGGACTAGGACCCCACACTTATTACCCTGATTAACACCCTGTCTCCAAACACAGTCACATTGGGGGTTAAGGCTTTGATGTATGAATTTTAGAGACACAATTCAGTTCATAAAAGAAAGGTATCACTTTCTGCTTCCTCATTCCTGTTGACTCATTCAGAGAACATTTTTGTCATATTTACCATCTGCAAGCCACAGAAAGAGGCCTCAGAAGAAACCGGCCCTGCCAACACCTTGATGCTGGACTTGTAGCCTCTTGAGTTGTAAGAAAATATATTTTGTATTGTTTAACCCAACCTGTCTACAGTGCTTATGGAAACGTTAGAAAATGAATATACTCCCCTATCTGGATAAGAAATACTATACTTAAAACACTTGAATATCTGTTATGTTCCAAGCATTTGATACTTTAAATCGTTTTTACAATATTTCTGAGTCTGTTGATCCTATTATCTGCATTTCAAAGATGATCAGTTGAAATTTGAACCTCAGAGTCTTGCTGTATGTATTCTTTCATACTTTATCTTTGATCATAAATCCTGAACATCAAAAATTATAAATCTGAGTTTTCTGCCTTTGAGTGACCTGTGTGACTTCTCTCTGATTCCTGTAAATATTTTCTCTAATTAGCAATAGAATGTAGATGGCACCCAGTACTAGGAAGAGAACAGTTATGTTGGAGCTACCAAAAGAATCCCCTGGGACTTCTGGGACCTGTTTTGCTACTGAGACATCATAGACTTTCACTTGCTTTGAAACATATATTTGTAGCCAGAATTTATGCAACAGGTGTACTCCTCAAAATGTTGTATATAAATCAATTTGTAGGCAGTGGGAAAACATATCAGATGGAGTAGAACTTACTCTTTAACCAAAACATACAAATACATTTTGTTAAATTTAATTTGATGAATTAATAATTCACCCTGCTTAACTTTGTATGAATCAGCATTTTCCTATATTGGTCTGTGTGGTCAGCTCATGGTGAATTTTTATGGGTGTGATAATCCCATCTCCTCCCAGTTCTCTCTCTGCCTCCAGTTCCCTCATACCCTTTCCTCTGATCTCAGACAAGTCAGTGGGTTTTTTGTTTGTTTGTTTGTTTAACCCTGCATAGGGCATTGGCTGGATGAGGATCAGACAAGATCGTGAACATAAACACAATTTGAAATCTACGAGGTGCATATTGTTATTATAGCAGCAGGAGGGTTGCAGTTTATTATTTCCCCTAGGAGACATTCTTTACTTCTATTTGTTAAGCCCTATTATTGTAGTTTTTGACCATGTCTTTGTCACTTAGTAACTAGATCGAAATAAGCTGCTGGAAATGGGTCTTTTAAAATTATTTCTTATTCCCAGCAAGGTTGGCACAGGCTGGGGATAAGCTTTTTAATAAATTCTTGCTGATACAGGGACTTTTGGGCAATGGAGGTTAGATGAAGATGGATTGCAAACTCTCTCTCTCAATAACCAGCTGAGGGAACAAAAGCTGGTCATCGTGTTCCCTCTTTTACAAGCCAAGATAGATTCACCAGCAGCAAAGCAATCAAAGAAATAGGTAAAGAGTGATGTCATACATTTTGATAGGCAGGGTCTGATGAAGGAAATAGGAGATTCTTGTCACAGTTTGGCATAGCACTGACCATCCTAACCCTCAGAAAGTCATACAGAAGGAAGGGGAATTTAAAAGAAATTGTATGCTTTCTCATCAATACTACTGGATTTAAAGAGAAGCAGAATTTGGGGGTCTTAAGATAAATCCTGCCTGATGAGAGATGCGAGAAGGCTTCTCTCTGCCAGTGGCTCTTGGTTGAGGGATAGTTTTCTGGAAGAATCTTGTGACACATTCAAATGTGATATCCAAATGCTTGGCGCATGTTATGAGAATCTGAAGGGGGGCGGGGCGGGGAAACCTACCAAACTGGATCGACTGAAACTTCAGGGGCTGCATATCAGAAGCAAATGCAAAACTGTGCCAGGGGACCCAGTGTTCAAAATAGAGTTTTGGAATTTGCTGAGCCTTGCTTGGTGGCTTAGTAGATGATAAGTTTTTGTAACTATTCCCTATGTGTGAAGGAGCAAGTGTATTTTGCTTCATTTTCTCCCATTTCTGCTTTGCTGTGCACCTTCCTGAGTTAGGCATACCTGTCTGGATTTCTAGTTTCTTTTCTCCAGATTTCAAAGGTACATGCTTGTAAATGTGCACATGCGCATTTAAAACAAAAGTTGTTTTCTCTCTATCAGAATTTCTCATTACTCATTAGCTTCTGTGTGATGATTCTTCTAAGCAGATCCAAATGATTGTTGGTAAATGTGCCTTTGAGGGTCATTTTAACTTAGGAATGGCCCTTGTTTGGGTGTCTCCATGCCCAATTGAAGACCTATGAAATCTGTTAGCTATCTGATCTGCTTTCTCCATATTAAGTTGGTTTTTATTTTGATATTTTGCTGTTATCATAGTAAGCCTGGATAGCTCTATTATGAAGAAGAATTCTGAAAGATGAGGACTGTTTACTCTTTTTCCCTTGTCATAGGGGCCAAGTGCAACTCACCCTCTCCTATTCATGATTCCCAGGAATTGGCACGGAACAGTTCAGATGTACAGGCAGATGACCCCTGGGGAGGATGATTTAGAGTCAGGGCTTCCAGGCCAGCCACCTCTCCTAGTGCAGGGCTTTTCTTTTAGGGTTCACACAGAGCCTCGGGCCTTGGTTTCTATAGGAAATTTCTTTTTCTGTCTAAATTACACATCCCTGAAGGGCATCATCTAGGACTTTTGGTGAGGAGTCTGCTGATAACTGTTGGATCTTTCCTTTGCCTTCAACTGTTCAATATCTCATTAAATCCTCCTGATAGTCAGCAAAAGTGGGCTCAGGGACATGAGAAAATGAGGTCATGATCAGTGACAGTGCTGAAAAACGTCAGACCCAAGCCTGTGCTCTTTTCACCTTGCTGTGTTCTCTGTCAGGCTGTAACCTGAGGTCAACACTGTGCTAGTGTTCATGGGATAGTTGAAGATGCTGAAGATAGTAGGGTAAAAAAGATAGAATATTAGGGATTTCTTGAGTGAGGATGAGGCTCTGCTCAGCAAATTGGAGAGTGCTACATCAAGAAGAAAATGCTTGGACCAATAAAAGGAGTGTCCTATCTGGCAGGTGGAAATCTTCTAGAAGGAAATCTTCTAGAGAATATTACGGATTAAGGTGACTTTGCAGGCCACGTCTCAGAGCTTTGAAGTCAAAGATGAATTAAAATCCCTGCCAGTTGGCATGACATACAAGCTTCTTCACAACCTGACCCGTGCCTATGGGTCCACCCTCTTTTCCCACGACTTGACCCACATGGCACAGCTCGCTATTCATTGCCTCGCCATGCTCTTTCATGCCTCCATAACTTTGTTCATGCTGCTGCTTTCTCTAAGAATGTTCCTACCCCTTCTGAATCTCCCCATACATTGAAAAACATCTACTTATTCTTTAAGTCCAAGCTCAGATGTCTCATGTGTAGCCTTGGCTAGCGATATTACCTCTGATACAAACTCTTCAAGGATGGAGATGATGTCCTGCTTCTCTCTCTAGGGATCAGCCTTCTGCATAATGCATTTAAGATCCTCAAATAATGTTTGGTGTGAGGAGGGAGAGATGGTGTGGGCCTCTGAAGACCAGAAGGCCTGGGCTCTTGTCCCCACATAGCCACCTCTGGGCTTTGTGAGCTTGGGAAAAATCACTTACCTTTGAGACTCAGTTTCCTCATTTGTGAAATGAGGATAATGTTAAAACCACACTCATCAGGTTTTTGAAATTCAAGTAAGGTAAGAAATACCATTTATAAAATGTGATCTAGATTTGAGAAGTAAAAATCGAATGTATCAACATAAAACAAAGACTGATCAATTACACTACATTGAGATGTTTTGAACCTCAAAAGACATCATAAAGAAAGTGAAAACACCAGCTGCAAAGTAGGAGATGCTGAATGTCACACCAATAACTGACAAAATCATAGTATTAAGAACTCCTCAAATCAATATGAAAAATCTAACCAATAAATATGAGCAAAGGCACAAACAGGCATTTCATAGGAAAGAAGACACATAGGATGAATAAACATGTGGAAATGGAAGCTGATACCACAATGTGATGTCATCTTACATGCATTCGAGTGGCAGAATTTAAGAAGTTTGACATTTCTCTGTTTTGGAAGGAATGTAGAACAATGGTTTTGCTGCTTGCTGCTTTGCTATGGAAATGTAAACTGCTATAATCGTTTTGAAAAGCAAGCTGCAATTCTTTTTTAAGAGACTAGGTCTCACTGTGTTGCCTAGGCTAGAGTGCTGTGGCTTTTCATAGGCATGGTCATATCACACTGTGGCCTCGAACTCCTGGTCTCAAGGGATCCTCCTGCCTCAGCCTCCCAAGTAGCTGCGACTACAGGTGTGTGCCACCATGCCTGGCTGTGATTCTTTCATAAATTCAAATATTCACTTTGCTGGCACCCAGCAATTTCCTTGTAGGTATATACCTAAGATAAAATTTTGCTTATGTGTACTAGGAGATGGGCATAAGAATATTTACAGTCAGTATTCTTTCTAATAAAAAAAAATCAGATAACTCATGCAGCTACTGACAGGGGAATGGATTAGTAAACTGTGGAATAATCACACAAACAAATATTGTATAATTGTGAAAGTGAATGAATTTAATGATAGTGTGGATAAATAGTATCAACATAATTGTAAATGGAAAAAATAAGTCTGATACATAGAGTTTGATGATACTGTGGTGTTAAAGATTAAGAAAACTAAATGATATATTGTTATGTATACACATAAATGCAATATTATGATGAACCCCAGATTCAGGATGTTGGTTACCTCTGGTAGGGGAGAGGAGATAGAAGGATGATATATGGAGGAACACAAATATTAATTGGTGGAAAGGTTCCAGTTCTGGTTTAGGTGGTGTTCTTTATGTTTATAGAAGTTCTTTATGTTTTTGAAACAAATACCAAAGATGCAATGTCGTGCAATGCCCAAGGATGGCCAATGAGTGTGCCATTACCAATTCAATTCTACATCTCTTTCCTGAAACACACACTCATTACATTTTTACTGTGTGCATCTCATGTGGCTGCATACTTCTGGTGTGTGGGAGAGCAAGCTGGAGAGGGGAAGAAAGAAGAGTGTGGTGAGCCTGGGTTAGTTTGTAATTGACTGCCAGTGTTGGAAGAAGGATCACCAGAAGAGATGTTTGATCTTGGGAAAGTCACTGCCCTACTTTGCCTCAGTTTCCCCATCTCTGAAAAGGGAAATGCACTCAGTGGCTTGGAATTCCCCTTGCATCTATGACTCCTCTTCACTCCCCTTCTCACTCTGCAGGCATTTTTCTCAGGCCTCTCTTCTGTGTCTGTGTCCTCGTCATTGTCACAGAGACCACACCCCAAACACATCTGGGCCATCAGTCTGGGGAAGTGGAACCCAGCAGCCGCCGGCAGAACTCTGGCTCGTGATCCTGTTGGCATCTACATTTTCTGCTCCAACTGTCCAACCACATTTGTTAATCACACAATTTAGTGCCCTGTAAACATGGCCACTGTTTCATTTCCCCACAAGCATTCTTGGAAATAGCAGCTAAGGAAGATTTGTTTCTAGTCATGAACCAAATATGAAGGTCACATGATTTTGTGATTTTTTTTTCCTTACCAAAGAAATATGGGAGGCTTAAGCAGGCCAACCTTCCAATTAATCTAAGAACAGCTGCCTTCGAGGTGGGTGAGCCTGAATATGATTCATTTTCCTAGTCATTTATCAAGGAAAATAAACTGTCTGTTGGCCTCCAATAGCTTTAATTCATTGGAGGGTAAACTATAGCACAGCTGGTAGACCCCAGCTTCACAGCACGATTTGGACTGTGACCTGTATTCACCTTTGCTTTTGAGTGGAAACGATTAGACTACACAAATAGAGCGCTTGGACACACACACTCGCACACAGTGTGGGAGTTGGCATCTTCCTGCCAGTCATAGCACTCTGGGGCCTCAGAGAGCCCCACGTGGCCTTGCCCAGGTTCGCTTAGAATTGCCCCTGTTTCTCCTTGGCTATCATATCATCATTTGTCTAATTCTTAGCTCTGCTGAGCAGTGGGCTATTCCAGTCATCCATGCAATAGAATGGTGGCCTACCAAGACTGGATGGATATAGGAAGGGCTAAATGGAGGTTTCCATCTCCACACTTATTTCAAAACTTAGCTCTGGAGTGAAGTGACATTTTCAGAATCCTGGGAACACTTCATCATCCCCATGAAGTGGGTGAGGAGGTCACTTTGGTCCAGGTTTACAAAATTCTGGGGCTTTGCCTGATGGATTCATCATGATCAGAATGAGTCCAAAGAGAGAAGTCTTCCACCCCGGCAGGAAATAGATTAGTTAGGGACAGACCTATGAATTTTTTTCTGGGATGACGGGGATGTTCAGTTTCAATAGTGACACATTAAGGGAGCTGAAAATCTAGAAAAAAGAATGCTTTGAAGGACTGAGCTGATCCTGAACAACAGTACAGGGCTCTGCAGACTTTGGTGATGTGTAACAAGGGAAAGGATAAGAGGACAAGAATGGGGTCATCTCAGAGGTTATCTTTCTGGAAGATGATTTAGGGGTTTTCATTCCAGTTCTCAGAGATATAAATGAAGAGAGATCCTGTGTGCCTGGAAAGACATATTCAGGGTCACTTTTCCCAAAGGCATTGTGCCCCTGGCTTGAGGCCAGGCTGCCTGTCCTGAGCAGAGTCAGTTTTGTGCTAGACCTTTTCCTGGCAATTCTGCCCATGCCATCACCCACTACACACCTGTTGAAGGCTCCCAAATCACTAGATTCATCCCAGATCTCTCTCCTGGTTTGTTTGTTTGTTTGTTTAAGATGTAGTCTTACTCTGTCGCCCAGGCTGGAGTGCAGTGGCACAGTCTCAGCTCACTGCAAATTCTGCTTCCCAAGTTCAAGCAATCCCCCTGCCTCAGCCTCCTGAGCAGCTGGGATTATACGCATGTGTCACCATGCCTGGCCTTTTTTTTTTTTTTTTTTTTTTTTTTAAGTATAGACGAGGTTTTACCATGTATGTCAGGCTGGGCTTGAACTCCTGACCTCAACTGATCTGCTTGCCTCAGCCTCCCAAAGTGCTGGGATTACAGGTGTGAGCCACTATGCCTGACCTCTCTCCTGGGTTTTTGACTCATACATCCAACAGTCTCCTAGTTCTTATCCACCTCAGACCTTATGTCTGATTTAAATTCCCTGTTTTTCCCTGAACCCACTTTTCCTCTGATCTTTGGGACCACCACCACCAGTCACCAATTCACCTGGGCTAGGCTTTGGATGTCATCTTCTATTAGTCAGGGTTCACTAGAGAAACAGAACCAATCAGATGCGCGTCTGTATCTGCAGAAAGAGATTTATTAAAAAGGAGTTAGCTCACGTGATTATGGATGTGAACACAACCCCAAGATCTTCAGGGTGAGTAGGCAAGTTGGAGACCCAGGAAGAGCAAATGTTTCAGTTCAAGTCCAAAGGCAGGAAAAATCAATCCAGTGTTTCAGTGTGAAGATAATCAGGCAGGAGGAATTCTCTTCCTTGTGGGGAAGGTCAGCCCTTTGGTTCTATTCAGACCTTCAGCTGATTAGATATTGGCCACATTAAGAAGGGTAATCTGCTTTACTAATCTCATGCAAAAACAGCCTCACAGAAACACCCGGAGAAATATTTGACCATATATCTGAGGGCCCCCTGGCCCAGTTAAGTTGACTCATAATGTCAACCGCTGCGTCTTCCCAGACCCCATGTCAGTCATCACGTCTTGCTCCTTCCCGACAATCTCTCTCCTCTCTGCCCCTTCTTCCATTTCTACTGGGCCTGCAGCAGTCCAGCCACAAGGCAGCACATTCCAATAACCTCCAAATCGGGCTTCCTGCTCTTCCATCCTCCACAGCCAGCCTCTCCACTGCCCCAGTGCAAGATCTGGGACACACCCCCTCACTTTCTATCCTCAGTGGCTCTCTGTCTCTCTATTTGCTACAAAATAACAGCCCATCTCCTTTCATGGCACTCACAGCTCTTCATGTTCCAGTCCTAACTCCATTCTAGCTTAAGTTCCCATTTCATTCCCACAGATACTCGGCTTTCACAGCAGCAAGTTCTTCCTCACTTTTCAAACACTCCTATTCCTATACTCTCTCATCACAGTATTTCCATATGCTTGAGAATACGTATTGCTCGTTTTGTGTCTTTAAGAGCTGACAGGAAGCTGGTCGGACCTCTCTGCTCCTGAAGTCAAGTGGGCCACTCACAGGTCTTTGCATTTTGACACTGGCTTCTTTACCCTGACTCTGTCATGCCATTTCAGTCTCTTGCAAGTGTGTGAACATTGCCTTATTCTAGAAGATACGATTAGTGTGTGGGACGTGGCATCTCTGTGCAGTTTAATGCAAGATCTCTCAGCAAAGAACAGACATCAGATTCTGAAGAACTATGTTTGAATCCTAATACTTTTTTGCTGTGTGATGTGGAGAGACACTTAATCTCTCTGATCAGCAGTTCCTTTATCTGCACAACAATGCTAACAAATTTCATTTCAATGTTATCAATAGTAAAGAAAATAGGTGCACAAATGCCTGAACAGCATCTGGATCCTGGTACACATTCATAGCTTTTGGTTGATCAAAGGAAAAGTGAATATATCACCCTTCTCTTTTAAGATATGTAGTCATCACATATGGGGTGTTAGTTTTCTTATGTGCTATTCCCCCCCACTCCCTTTAGTTTGGCTCTCCTCAATGCACTCTATCTTCAACACAACTTTTAGGAGGAATTGAATTCATGTTACATGCTAGTAATCTCTCTCTCTTTCTTTTTTTATGGTTATTTGACTTGAATTCCCACTTGAAAATTAATGCTGACCAGTGCAAAACTTTTACGATACCGAAGCATGCAATATACTGTTGCCAACCACCATCAAACACGGCCCTCTGATGTGGTGTGACTTCCAAAAGATGACAGGGGTGCCACTCTCTAGGCTTTGAAGGAACCAGTGTGAACCCCCACTCTGATTCTCCTCAGAAGAAACGAAGTGTTGGAAATTAGATTCAGCTGCAAGTGTTTGCAGCGTCACATTCGGAAAGACAGATCAGAAGCTGCCAGAGGCTATTTTCAGAGAACTCCTAATAGGTACAGAACCAAAATACAGACGTGGTTGTTAACACTCTGGGAAATGCCAACTTCAAGCTGGATCTCAGCCAGCAGAGAAATTGAAAGTCCTAGATAGCTTATCTCAGAGCAAATCTGTATTATGTAGAAAGTGTGAGATGCAATTATGCGGGAGAATTATACAGGAGTGCTCGTTCTCTGCTGTGCATCGCCATGGTGCCTTGGAACTGATGGTATCAAGGTGCGTTTGACATTTCCTAAATCTTTATTTCCCTGGAGCAGGGCATTGTTCTTCCTCGTATTCTTTCCTATGCCTCCTCTTTAATTCTACTAATTTTCTCTGGTCCATCTCATGCTTTCCCAGGGCTTCATTCACCATATATCCCTAAATGAATAACTCATTATATATTTGTAGCCTTGAATTTCTTTTGAACTTCAGACCTACCTTTAAAGTTCCCTACAAGCTGCCTAAATTCAGTATCTCTTCCTCCACCTCTGTTACCCAGCATTTGAGCACAAGTTCTTTGACTTCAAGCTGAGGTCTTTTTCCTCTTTAAAACAACTTTCTTAAGGCACCTTTGCTAACTGAGATTAAGCCACACATTTAGAATATTGTTTTTGGAAAGGTAACATTAGTAGGTCTGTAGCATTGATTAGAATTTGGATTCAGAACCTGGGATCGAGTCTCAGGTCTGCTGCTCTGCAGGAGCACGGCTCTCATCTTTTTCATTTATAAAATGATGATTTGTAAAGGATGATAGCTGATAAGAAATTAGTCATTATGTTGTGATTACTGTGTGCAGGCTCTGTTCCCAGTGCCATATATGTGTGTGGCACTTTGTATATATACAAACTGTTAAAGCAATCTAAATATGGCCCTACAAGGACTCTGTACTTCTATATTTGAGTCCTTGTGGATGAACGGAAACCTAACTTAATAGGCAGACAAGATTGAAAACCTAACTTAGGAGTATGTACTTGTAAGAGTAGCTGAGTCTTGGCCAATCCCAGTGGCTATACTTCAACCACATAGACTGCTAAGTGTTTAAACTGTGTTCAAATAGGGCAAATGCCAACCTGTAACCAGTCCACCTCTTTCTGAACCTCACTGCCGATTTCTGTATGTCACTCCCCTTTTTTGTGTATAAATTTGTTCTGACCACAAGGCATCCCTGGAGTGTCTCTGAATCGGCTGTGATTCTGAGGGCTGCCCGATTTGCGAATCATTTATTGCTCAATTGAACTCCTTTAAATGTAATTCGGCTGAAGTTTTACTTTTAACAAAACTCATTTGATACTCACAACAACGACTCTATGAGGATTGTGCTATTATTCAGATTTTAGGAAATGAAGTCACTGAGTTCGTGGAACCATCTCCCTTATGTGTTCGTTGTGTGGTTACATGCCTCACCGTGCAGGATGCTCCTAGGTCTGTGCCTGGCATATAGTAGATTAGTGTTTCTTGCCCTTTAAATTCCACCTTACCCCACCCAACAAGATTTTAAGCTTTGCTTGATGCCTTTTGTAGCTTAAATGTATGCACTTTTAGTTTTACAACAAATGTATTTATCTTAAGTATAGAATATAGTTCTTCAAATGCTCTGTGTCTCTTTGCAGATTTCCATTCATCCTCAGAGGTTACATACACACTTCTTAAGGTTGGCACCCATCTCCTGTGGAGGTGGAATGGCTATTTTCTAATTTGACAACATTCTCTTTCTTCTTCAGTCCCTTTCTGGGGTTGTCAGGGCATAAAGGAAGAACTTCAGTAGATTTACTTCTGGAAAGTACTTCAATTCTGAAGTCCAGGTTTCTTCACTGGAATGCAATGGCCTTGATGCATCAAGGGGACAGGTGCACGGCCCTGAATTTTAGATAAGTTATCCCCACCTGGCTGCAGGTCTCCTCAGCTCATCCCTCGCTCTTGATGGCCCATATCTGAGAAGGGCCTGGCTGGTCAGGGGCAGTGCAGCCTGAAGTCAGAGAGCAGTTGGGTTTAGGTAGGTTAACAGGGCCACACAGTGATGATTTGATAATCTTGGCTTTACATACAAAATCGCAGTGTTGTCAGAACTCAGCATGTTCAAGTCAATGGCTCCACTGATTCCATCAGTACCGTCAATTCTCCTGGTATAATCTACCTTTATGATTTTCACAGGAAGATGCAATAAGAGACAAAGAAGTCAAGATGCAGAGTTGATGGCAGAACTTAAATAAGATGTTTTGTTTTTCTGTGTATCCTTCGGAAAGACAAAGATGCAGTCTTGCCTTAGGCTGTGGATGGGATTTGGAGGAATTGGGAAGGAGTGGGAGCTGGCAGGGAGGTGACAGTCAAGGTCAAGGGCATACCTGTATGTTCAAAAGAAGTGGGGAAGTTCCATGTGGGCAGTGTTTAGGTTCTAATATCCCTAAAGTGAACTGGTTAACATAAACGTGACTATGAGGTAAAGGCATGAAGGAGGCCTTCCAGCCTTTCCCCTTGGAACTCTGTAATCTTTTGGTGGCTTTGTTTTGCTGACCAGGATGATGACTGAAAACGAGAATGGAAGGAAACGGGTCCAAATTTTCTGTAAAATATCAAGAAGGAAATGGGAGAAGTGAGGGCCTGGAGAGCCAGGTAGTCTACAGACTTTAGAGAGAATTTAGAAATGAATGAGAGAAGGGAGATTTTAGAGAAGAGTAGCTGTCAAAGTAAGTAACATTTGGGGATAATAAAGTTTCTTTTAGAATTTTTGCTATGTGTCTTAAAATGCAATTTCCCCATTGGTACCTCTGAGGAAATCCATTTCATATTTAAAGTGTTTTATGAAGCGTCTCCCTTCTCCATTGGGGTCAGGTGTGTCTTTTGGATACAGGGCAGTGTGATATGATGGTTAAAGGCACAGGCTCTTTAACCAGACTGCCAGGTTTACTGATTCATAGCAGTGTGACTTTGAGCAAGTATCTAATCCCTTTGTGTCTCAGTTTCCTCATCCACGATATAGGGATATACTCATCATAGTCCCCCAACAGAGTTGCATGTGGTATAATTTGAAACTGACCCAATTGTTCCATAGAACTGATGTTTATGGTTTATTCTGAATAAGCATAGAAATTGACCTTCCTGGTCTTGAAACTTGAGAAAGTTACATTTGTCTTATCTGAGTTCCTTTCCCAGTAAACCATCCATCAGGTCTCCCAGGTAGTATCAAGGAATTGAAACTTACCAGATCACTGCATCTGGGCAACGAGAAGCCAGACCTCTCACCCGTCATGAACTGTCTAACCAACCACTTGCTACCTGTTGACCAGCTCCTCTTCCTTTTTACTCCCTAATTCCTGTTTTTTTGCATGTAGATACATTTCTTCTCTGTTATATAAACTCCTAATTTTAGTCAGCCAGGGAGATGGATTTGAGACTTAAACTCCCATCTGCTCAGCTGGAGAACCTGATTAAAGCCTTCTTCCCTGGCAACATTTGTTCTATCAGTGATTGGTTTTTTGTGCATTGAGAAGCAGAACCTAGACTGAAACACTGGTGTTTCAGTAACAAAATGAGGTATCACAGATAGAGCATGAAGGACAGTACTGGAACACACAGTGAGAGCCATGGAAGACTGGATTGTTGAGTTGTAATGTGACACCTCGTTGGCACCAGCTGCAGTGAGGATTCCAAGGCGTAATTATATCAGATTTTTGACTCAATTTCTGTAACATTGCTTATTAAATTATAGCTATGGATCCAAGTCAGGAATTCACCGATGATATTTCTGTTGGGTGTGGACCAACCCTGTGGTGGGGTGTGGTGGGACTTGAAGTACCACCCCAGAGACAAAGGGAGACTGGGCAAGGTGCTGAGTTGTGAAAAGATGATTTTCTTAAAAAATGAAAGTGATCATAATAATCAGCTAATTCTGTCTTCAGGACTGGACATTTCAGAGGGAGGGCAGGTTTATCCAGCATTGTAATTCCCTAGTATAAGAAAATCTCTGAATTTCTCCTGGCAAAACTCCAAGCTTGATGGTTGCCTGATTTCTTAGCAGAACTCTATGCCATCTGTAAGGTGAGGGCAGGGGTGGCTGAGGAGCCTGCGCCAAGTCAAGGCTTGGCTCTGCCCCACAGCTGGAGAAGTGTTGGGGTAAGTGATAGGCAACAAAGACTCAAGCCCCTTCTGGGAATTGTGATGGAAGGCTGCTGGGAAGATGAAACATAGGTACAACGTGACCTCGTGAAGGACCTGGTGCAGGGCTATATGGGTAACTGAACCCCAGCTGTGGGGTAGCCGAGAATCAAAGGCCCTCGTTTGTTTCAGTTTGATAGGGCTGGTCACAGGCAGAGTTTCCATAGTAGCCTGATCCCTGCTGCCCACAGGACCAGCACAGGTGGGACATAGTCGGTGGCAAACCATGCTCTGTTCAGGACTCCGGTGAGGTGGACACACTAGGCATTTTCTCTGTTGGTGGCCTAAAAGCAGATAAAGAACATCTAGTAACTGACAGTATCCGCAAGGAGAAAGACTTAGTGACACTTTAGCATTCTCATTTTTTTTTTCATGGAGGAAATACATCTCCTCTTTGTGAACATCCATACAGTTTACTAGTTGGATGACCTTAAAATGGTCAAAGATCAGAACATGTGTGTTTTCAACATTTCCTTCCAGCTCCTCCCAATTTCCTCAAAGAAAACTTTGAGACTCTGGCAAGTTCAGACTACCTTTTGAATGCATTTTGTATGTCTCACCATATACATCTCCCTTATGAAGGTTTTTCAGTGCTCTTTTGAGTAAGTATGTTTCTTGCCACAATATTCGCAGAGATGGGCCATGGTACAGCCTCAATTCAGCGATTGATGTCCTGGCTTCCATGACTCTGCCTGCTACTTTCCTTACCTGATACGTGCACACACCTAAGTTACTCTGTGCTAAGAGAGAGAGGAACACAGGAGCTAATGCAATCAAGTATGGCAGCCAGTGCCCAGCAGAGTAAGGTGCCATAGCAAGTGAGGTGTGTCTGTGCTTTCACTGCTAAGTAGGAAATCTGAATCTGAAGGTGTGGCCCTGTGAAGACAAGTAAGAGGAGAACTACAAGAAAGCTGGGGGCCAACCATGTCAGACCTGAGTATTGGTGACAAATCTGACAAGAAGTGGCATGTAGGGGACAATCTGAGATCAGAGGCTGGTAGGCCAAAAAAAGAAAAAAAAAAGTTTGAGAAAAATGGGAGGTTGGGGGAAAGTGGGCCCTGAGAACAAATACTCAGACTCAGAAGTTGGTTCAGTGCTGAGGTAAGTTTTCTTATTTAGTTATAATCCCATTCACTGTTCTGTTACATATGTATAAAATTCCTAAAAGTTACTGATATGGTTTGGCCATGCCCCCACCCATGTCTCATCTTGAATTGTAGTTCCCATAATCCCCACATGTCATGGGAGGGACCCATGGTAATTGAGGCAGTTACCCTCATGCTCCTGTTCTCATGATAGTGAGTTCTCATGAGATCTGATGGTTTCATTAGGGGTTTTTCACCTCCTTTTCTCATTCTTCTTCTCTTTGCTGCTGCCATGTGAAGAAGAATGTGTTTGCTTCCCCTTCCACCATGATTGTAAGTTTTCTGAGGCCTCCCAACCCTGCTGAACTGTGAGTCAATTAAAACTCTTTCCTTTATAAATTACCCAGTCTCAGGTATACCTTTATTAGCTGTGTGAGAATGGACCAATAACAGTAATATCGAGTTGTAATAAAGATGATAAGCAAAGCTGAAAGAGTTAAATTGTTCCAGGTATCACATATATCCCGTAAAACTTTACTTTTTTCCTTTCGGGAGTCACTTTAAAAAATACGAGGGCTTTACATGTGCATTACTCATTATAGCACTCGTTACAAGCACATTCTGAATCTGACGCCTAAGCAACATTTTGACATCTTTGAACTGCAGAGTTGGGAGGCACCCAAGAGGCTATCTGATTGTACCACTTCACAGGTGGGAAAACTGTGGCCCAGGTAATGTGCATAAGCTGTTGAGGATTACATGGGTTGAACTGGAACTTCTGTCTGTCAAATTGAATTATATCAAATTTTATTTGGAAGATGAATATTGATTTCTTACTCTGCTCTGAGCTTATTTAAGTTCATATTAAGAAAAAATTAAGCCATAAGTCATGGTACACCAACAGAGAAATATCAGTTTTTTGTTAATGATGTTTATATTTTATAATGTATCCAGGTTTTCCAAGTGTTTTCTAAGTGAGCTTAATATTGGAAAGATAGATATCACTCACTGCCCTTTTAGAGAGAAGGAAACAGATGTCCAGAGTGACTCAGCCAAGGCCTCATCATTTAGGAAAGAGTGAGACCGAATTTTGACACCTGTGTGGTGACTTATTCACTGGTCCACTCCACAGATGCCTGGGACAAACCCCACCAGGTTCTTTCAAACCTGATGTTTTTCCTGGATGATGAAGCATTTTATCTGCAGGTCTGTATATGTAGAAGAAAGAAGGGTGTGTTTTTATTTCCCGAAGTCATTCTCAGACGTTTCATCTCTCTGTCAGTTTCTGATCTTCACCTCCCATCTCTTTCTCACTCATTTTCCTTTCTTATCACATATTAGCTCTAGTGTTTTTAGTTTCTATCATAATACATTTTATGGATGTTTACAGACTAGTATAGAAGTTGCCAAACTATGGCCCACTGCTTGTTTTTCAAAATAAAGCTGAAGTAAATAACAACTTCATTGAGATACGATTTACGTGCCAAAAAAGTCACCATTGTAAAGTATACAATCTAGAGATTTTTAGTATATTTAGAGATCTGTGCAATCATGACCACCGTAAAACAATTCTATCACCTGGAAAGAAATCCTATACGCATTGAGTCACTCCCCATTACCTCAGGCCCCACCTAACCCTAGGCAACCGCAAATCCACTTTCTGACTCTATGAAATTGCCTATTCTGAACATCTCAAATAAATGGAATTATACAAGATGTAGTCTCTTGTGACCGGTTTCTTTTATGTAGCATGATGCTTTCAGGGTTCATCCATGTTGTAGCACTCATCAGTTTCCCATTCATCACTGCCTAATAGTCTACTATGTGGGCATACCATGTCTTGTTTGCATATTCATCTGTAGATAGACGCTTGGATGTTTTCCCTCTTTTAGCTATTATGAATAATGTTGCTATGAACATTCATGTATAGCTTTTTATGAGGGCATGTATTTTCATTTGTCCTGGATATATACCTAGCAATGGAATTGCTGGTTCATATGGTAACTCTACCTGATATTTTGAGGAATTGCCAAACTATTTTTTCAAAGTAACTCTACCATTTTACAGTCCACCTAGCAATGAATGAGGGTTTCAATTTCCCTGCATCTTTTGCCAAAACTTCTTATTTTTCATTTTGCTTTACAATTTTTTTGTGGACTGGTATTTTGTCTGTCTTCTTTATTTTCATCATTGTAGTGGGTATAAAGTAGTATTTCATTGTATTTTTTTATTTGAACTTTCCGCTTGGCTAAGGATGATGAGCATGTTTTTCATGTGCTTATTGGTCATTTATGTATCTTCTTTGTAGAGATGTCTATTTAAATCCTTTGCCCTTTTAAAAATTGGGTTATCTTTTTGTTGCATTCTATGAGATCGAAATATATATAAATATGTATATATATATTTGTATTCAGAATATATGTATATTTACAAATTCTTTATTAACGTGATTTTTAAGTACTTTTTCCCATTCTGTGGGTTATATGTTCACTTTATGATGATGTTCTTTGAAACCCAAAAGTTTTCAATTTTTATGAATTCCAGTTTATCTGTTTTTTCCTTTATCACTTGTGCTCTTGGTGTTATATGTGGATTGAAACCATTACCTAACCCAAAGACACAAAGAGTCACTCTTATGTTTTCTTCTAGAAGTTTAATAAACTTAGCTTTTATATTTGGGTATATGGTCCATTTTGAGTTGATTTTTTTTAAGGTTCAAAATTCAATTTTTCAAGCTCTTTGTTCAGAAGACTTAGATTGGTTGAAATAGTCTTCAAATGTTTTTTAAAATTTTGTAAACTATATAGATAATGACTTAAAAATAAGCAGTTTTTAATAGACATTATTTTCAGCAACAAAACCATGGAACAATGGAAACATTTCCAAATACAGTTTTTCAAATGCTCTCCCCATGGTAGAAATAGTCTTTGAAAAGTGATTACTTTCTTACTCATTATTAAAATATTATCTTTATTTTGAAAAGACAGATTAAGTATGTTTTGCCTTTTGGAAAATATCTGCTAGGTAGCATGTACTACTGATAGTCATTGCCATAAATACATAAACAGTTGGTGGAGAATTCTTCTCTGTGTGAAAGAAAATTGCTTATCTTTAAATCCACCTCTTAAACACTTGGCCATAGGAGAAACCAGTGAAGTAGTGGTCCAGCTTCATATTTTACATATTGTTTTAAAACAACAGTTTTATAGAACATCCAGTTGTCCCAACGCCGTTTGTTGAAAATACATTTCTTTCCCCTACTGAATTGTCCTGTCATGCTTGTTGAAAATTAATTGAAATAAGTATTATTCCCTTCCATTTTAATAGCTGGCCTTAACATTCCCATTCATGATCTTATCTCTTATCCCATTCAAGGCAGTACCACTGGCTCACCCTTGTATAAACAGATCAAAGAGAGCCTGTCTAAAAGTTTGAGTGTGTTTATTTTTAAACTTGGAGAAGGGAAAGTCTCTCTAGGCAGCAAAGAAAACCCAGAAGCTGTAAAAGAAAAGATATAGACATATGACTATAGGCAAATTTTGCATTTCTGTTTGGCACAGAAGAGCTCAAAGGAAAACAAATCTGGGAGACGGATCTGCAACAGATATGACAAATGAGAGGCTAATTTTCTGCATTTTTAAAGAGCCCATCAATAAGACATTTATAAATTAATAGAAAGGCCAATAAAGAATAGGAACAAGTACATTTAAAAGATGTTCAGTATAGGTCTTAGTTAAGGAGCTGCAAATAAAAACTATGAATTTCCGTGTTTTTTCCTCAGGAAGGCAAACATTAAAACACCGGCTCATGGGAAGTGCTGCTGGTGACTGGGTGATGGGTGGGGAACAGATATTATCACAATTATGGGGGTGAAGGTTGTTGCTACTATTATGGATTGTAATTTGCCAATGTCTGTTAAAATACAGATTGCTCATATTTTGATCTGCAAATTTCATTGCTATGAATACTTGCTAGAGTGAAGAAAATAAACAAAAGGGAAACAAAACAATGTGCTTGGAAGCAGCCTAAATGTTTAATCAGGAATACTAAATAGTCACCAAGTAGCTTCATATATCTTAATATGGAAAAAATCTCTAAAAATATTTTCAAGGGAAAATTTGAAATACTGTAAAATGCACATCATATGGACCAAATTGTATACATTTCCCCCCCACAAATCAGAACTTTCACAGAACCATGTGTTTCAGAAACACAGACCAGGAAGTGAAACGTCATCATACTCACATTTTGAAAATGTAAATATAAAGTAAAATGTATAAAAACACGATGTAAAGGCAAACATGCCAAGTGAAAATTAAAAATTACAAGTGCATACGTATATGTGTCAGCATAACATTAAGTCTAAGCATAGTGTGTGTGGTTGCTGTTCTTAAAAGGATGTGTTAAGCACCCGATAGTGATTATCTTTTGGGGGAGGGACCAGGGAGGGAAAGATGCATGTACTTTTCATTTTATAACATCGCATACCACTGAGCAGCCTGATCCCGGGGAGGGTATTATTTTTACTTTAAGAAATATGGTCAGTTGAGATTATTTGAGTGGTGGGATTATATAAGCCAGTGTTTTCCGGCTTTCCTAGATCTCTGTATTAAAATCCAGTTACAGTTTTTTAAAAAAATAAACATTCTTAAAATATGTACCAGTTGTACCTTACCAACTGCAGTCAAGTTTCTGAACCTTGTTAGGTGGTGGGGCTGCTAGAAGCCATGTGCTTACAAAAGAATGCTATTCAGTGTTGACATTCATCATCTGCCTCTTTTGAAATAATTTTGGTAAACTATTCCTAACATAAAATTTACAATTTAACCATTTTTAAGTGTACCGTTCAGTGGCATTAGGTACATATTCACATTGTTGTGCAGCCATCATCATCCAACTCCAGAACTCTTTCCATCATCCCAGACTGAAACCCTGTCCCCATTACCAATAGTTCCTCACTCCTCACTCCCTCCAACACCTGGTAACCACCATTCTACTTTCCGTTTCTATGAATTTGGCTACTCTAGGGATCTAATGTAAGTGCAATCATACCATATTTGTCTTTCTGGGACGGGTTTACTTCACTTAGGATAATGTCCTCAAGGTTCATCCATGTTGTGGTGTGTCAGAATTTCTTTCCTCTGCGAGACTGAATATTCCGTTGTATATATGTGCCACATTTTGTTTCTCCATTGACCCGCTGATGAACACTTGGGATGCTACCGCTTTTTGGTTGTTGTAAAGAGTTCTGCCATGAATATGAGTGCACGAATGTCTGTGTGAGATCCTGCTTTCAGTTCTTTTGGAAATTTGCCCGGAAGGGGAATTTTTGGATCATGTGGAAATTCTATATTTAATCTTTTGAGGAACTGCCATATTGTTTTCCACAATGGCTGCACCATTTAACGCTCTTACTAGCAATGCACAAGAGTTTCAACTTCTCCACATCCTTGCCATTGGTTGTGTGTGTGTGTGTGTGTGTGTGTGTGTGTGTGTGTTTTCTGATGGTGGCCATTCAAATGAGTGCAAGGCAGTATCTCATTGTGGTTTTGATTTGCATTTTTATCTGCTCATCTTACAGCAAACATTTACTGCCAGCTCACAGGTGCCAGGGCCTGGGATAAGCACAGGTGCCCAGAGGGCCCCTGCTGTCATCACCCTCAGGGTAGGGTGGATGGACTGATAAGCAAATGCAAGCTGGCATTACCCCTCCTGGCGTGCAGTGAGGGGTGGCCTGCACTTGTCACTGTGGGGACCCTGGGGTGGTGTGATGCTCATTTGCTGCATCATCTCCAGTACTTCCTAGTAGGCTAGAGATAGTGAGTTCCGAATACTTAGGAAAAAATTATAGAATAACACTTATCAGTGAGAAATTTCTACTTGTTTACTTATTTTTCTCCCTGCAAACTGATAAAAGACAAGCATTCTTTGATTCTGGTGTTAGAACGCAGGCTTCTTTGGAACATGTTCCAAGCACCACGGGCTTAAATGAAACATGTATTTCCACAGAGATGAAAGAAGAGGGAGGGTGAAATATCCCCTGTGCAACTGCTTCATGTGCAGCCCTGGCTGTGAGGAGGAATAGTTCAGGCAGCAGCAACACCACCCCCTGGCATTTACAGAGGGTGTTTAACTCTTCAAAGCACTGTCTCATAATCAAAGGAGGTGGTGTCCATGCTGAGAAAAGGTTATCAGCTTTTTTTTTTTCCTGGTCTATAATTACTCATGTACTTCATGCACCTGGTGGAAATTATATTTAACAGTATATGCAAATGCTTATTTCCTGAATGAATTTACATTTTCTTAGCTACTTTCTCCTGTTTCCTTAATGTGGGCTTTATTAACCACTTTTTATACATTTTTGTTGATGTTAGCTCCTTGGCTAGTAACGTTCTCATTTGGAGCTATCTCGGAGATAGGATGTAAAATGTATGTGTGTTTGTAAATATAACATTAATGAAAAATCAGTTATTAAAAAACAAAACAAGGAAGATTTTATAGCCAGAATAGTGGAAGTCTAAGCTGGTATTTCTTTATAATGTCATTGGTTGATCGGTATTATACAGGTAATTGCTACATTTAAAAATATGATGAGGTTTAGTGTTTACTCCTGCTGAGTGAATTTTTTTCAGGATAACAGGCATTCTTCCTGCTGAGTCATAGGTCAAAAAGTGGCTCGTAGATTCATGTTTTCACTCTTTCTGGAAGCTTCTGCATCCATTGTGCAGTGGTAAAAGTGTCCTGGTTTTTGTGTGTGTGTGTGGTGGGGGAAAGGGAATGGGGTGTGATGCCTTTTAGGTGAAGAGATTTCTCTTACTCCATCAAGCTACAGGATGTCCCAGCATGGTATGAGCTTTGGCAGTCTGGCTGGTTTCTTCAGGCCATTGGAGGAAGATAGAGCAGCAACGTTCAGGGATCTGATGTGCCCAGAGAGGTTCCCAGCGCACTGTGTCCACTGGGGCATCTTCTTGGTTTTTATTCACTCAAGAAATCTGAGTTTATTATCTCTATTATGGGTTGACTTTTGTCCTACCAAAAGTATGTTGGAGCCCTAGCCCCAGGTACCTGTGAATGTGACCATATTTAGAAATTGGGTCTTCGCAGGTATGATCAAATTAAGATGATGTCATAGGAAATCAGAATGAGCCGGAATTCCATATGATTGCTGCCCCTCTAAGAAGAGGAGAAAAGGCAAACCCAGACTCAGAGAGGATACCAAGTGAAGACGGAGGGCGGGGTGGGAGTGATGTGTCCGCAAGCTAAGGAGCATCAAGGATTTGTGGTAAACCCCCAGAGGCCAGAGAGAGGCCCGAAGACACCTGGATTTTATGCTTCTGACTTCCAGGACTGTGAGAGAATAAATGTCTGCTGTGTCTCGCCATCAGGTCCGTGGTCATTTGCTATGGCAGCCCCGGGAAACTCAGACAATGTCCAGGGTCCCAGATGCCACCTGACACCGAGGAGCTTTAGGTGAAGGGGGGGCAGTGCCTTTGTCCTGAAAAGGTAACACCAATGAAGAAACAGACCCATGGAATGGGGGCAGTGGGTCCCATGGAGAACGACGGGCTTTGAAGTCAGACCAGGAGAACGGCGGGCTTTGAAGTCGGACCAACGTGACTTCCAGTTGGGAACTGATTTTCTTAAACTTTCTGGAGTTTTGGCTTTTTCCTTTTTACAGTACAGGGCACCAGTGTCCTTCTCATGGGATTCCTGGTGGAAGAGTGAACACAGCCATGGAGCTGAATGAGTGACCAGGGCCTAGCCCACGGAAGGCCCCAGCCCACTGAAGGCCCCCAGCTAACCCTTGCTATGGAAGGCCTGGACACACTTCTCCTCACTTCAGGTCATCCATTTAGAGTCAGTCTCTGCTCTTTCAAATTCACTTTGGTAATTTTTGTCCTCGCATGGTGTTTATTTAAGGAACCATTCGGTTGGTTGAAACCTCACAGCATTTAGGTTTTGGCTCAATGCATCGGAACAATCTAAAAGGTATTTATAGCTAAAAACATGTGTGCACCCCAAACCACATTATTTTACGTCTCCTAACACTTGAATGAGCTCTGGTTTGGTTTGGATCTTTAAACCTTCCTGTGGTGTGGGGGAGAGTGAATTTTCCAACATCTCTCTGTCATCTCTGTAAATATCACCCCATCCATCGGCCCGAGCTGTGGTCTTCATCAGGTGACACACAGGCAGCTCTTGATGATAATAACGTGGGCAGATGCAGTGTGAGGACCTGGATGGCCATTGTTGGCTGATATTGAAAAAGACACTTTAATAGCTCACAACCTGCCTTTTTCTGGACTCACTTCAAGTCCCTTAACAGACACCTTCTGTGGAAAAAAAAAAAAAGTTTTTCATTTTTCAGTCTTGGCAAGACATAAACACAGGAAAAAACATTTCTTCTGTTTCTTCTATATACCTGTGTAGGAACAAGCCAGGATTTATGAAGTTTGTCCTTTTTGAAAAACTCGTTTTATTCCCAGCCAATACCATGACCTTAACGTGCATTCCAACAATATCTCCAAAGGCAGCAGAGGGAGTGGGCCACAGGCAACAGCACTGCCTCGTCGGGGACTGAAGTCAGGCCGGAACAGACAGTGGAGAAGGAAATATTTGGAGAAATGAGAACTGTGTTTTTATTCTTTTGTTGCCAGAAAGCCAAAACCAAAGCTGGAATTTTGTGGTTCCAGCACTTTTTGTGCCTCCCAGTCATTTTTCACAGATGGTTCTGGTTTAAGGAGAAGGCGCTTCATCCACCAGAGGGAATGAGGCCAGTGAATGCCCCCAAGCTGCCCATTCTCATGCCTTGGTTTACTCCACAGCTGGAGAAGATGACAGCTGAGAGAAGACGGTTTGAAAGCCACCAATTAGGATGCAAAAACGGAGCGATAAAATTACTCTGCAACACTGAACCTTGAACTTTCCTTTACATTATGTCACCTTGGGGACACCAACTGCAGAGTCACTCATGAGTTTCCTGGAGCCCCACCTCCTACAAAGCCAATGCTCACATTTGGATAGTTCTCAATTTGCTTCTCTCTTTTCACTTGCTTCTGAGCAGGTTGGTGGCTTGCCATGCATCAGGAATTTAGGAGAAAGTGGGGGATGCCAAAGGCGTGGGTGGCACCAACTCTTCCCTTCACTCCTGAGTGGGCGAGGCCTTTCCTGACCACGTCTCTCTTCAGCATCCCCTTGTCTTACTCATTCTTTCGCCCCTTCCATCCCTCATCACCACTCCTTGAAATCTCCCACCTTCCTACCTCTCTCTCTCCCACCAAGTGAGGTGGCCACGTGGTCAGGAAAGCTGGGCTGCCCCTGCTGGTACATCATCGCGGCTCCCCTCTCCCCACCAACCCAGCACTGTGCAAGGAAGCCCACGTCTTTCTCAGCATACTCCTCTGTGACGCCTGGGCCACTTTCTTTGTCTTGTGTATACTGACTTGCGTGCTCTGTATCAAGTTTCTCCTCCCTTTTCAGCATCCAGCTCAGTTGTCCCCTCCTCTAGGAGGGCCTTTTCATTAGCCCCTCATAGTGTTGGCACCATTTCTTTAGACAGCTCTTACACTTTTGGGTTCTAGATATTCACTTAAAATTTACACTGTGGATTTCACTCTAGGGAAGAATCATGCTAGTTAGTACTGCATTCTAAATGGTTAGTCATACCTGGTGCATGAAAAGGAGTCAGTAACTAGTTCTTACAGCCTCTTAGGTAAACCTACAGATTAGAGACTTTCCTCTGACATATACAATGATCTATATGGCTCTAACTTTCTCTCAGGCATGTGTCACCTGACCTAGTGCAGCATTTCTCATTGAATTCAAAATCGAGAAAAAATGGCATATATCCCACTTATATAGTGATTTGCAATTCACATTGTACTTTCATGAATGCTTTGATTTGGGGTCTTATAACATCTGTGGAAAACAGGAAGGGCATGCACTCAATCCATGAAATGAATATTATTATCCCCATTTTACAGATGAGAAAATTGAGACCCACAGTGATTTGTTGATTTCTTCCTGGTTATAAAGAGAGTAAACTCAGAGCTGGGCCTTGTACCCAGGCTGTCTGAATCCAAGCTTAAGAATTTTTAGCGACATTGTATTGTTGTTTTTGTTAGAAAAGCATAACAATAATTTTGTGGGTTTTATAAAATAAAAGAAAACCACAGCCCGTCATGATAACCATAACAAAGCCCTTGAACCCTTCAGGGCAGATGCTATCTATATTTATGGGTGTAGCATGTGCTGAAGTGCCACTGGTGTGTGAGCAATGCCCAAACCCCAAGCACATAGGACTGCTGTGTTGGGCAAACATCGTCACAGCTCATCGAGCTCAAAGATTTGCAAACAGAAAACATTTTCCAAGACTTGTCTCCACGGATGAGTGAGCCAAGCCCCTGAGGTGTGGCTATGTTACTCCAATAAAACAAACCCCAAAACAGACCTTAGTGGGGTTTCAGGTCTTATATTTGGGAAGAAAGGTATGATTCATAATTACTTGGTCCAGGTGTGCAAGTGCAGGCCAGACCTTCCTTCAGAGCCAAGCTGGGCTGATTGACTCCAGCATTCCTCTTCTACAGGCCCTTATAGTGCCGTTTCCAGGTTTGCCTTGGGCAGAGATGCAAGGGAGGCTATAAAAGCCGAATTCCCCATTCAGAAGGTCTATAGCTTATTAAGTGGGTTTAGATATCTCCATACTTACGGGTGAGATCTGTTGGATCCTTAGGCTACCCCAGGTACTTGGGTCAAGGGAGATCTTGGCTTTCTGTGGGTCCTTTAAAATAAGGCTCAGGGAGGGCCACTCTATGTCTAATTGAGCCAGTCAACCCAAAGCAACATGTTTGCACTGAAGAAACTCATCAGCGGCACATGTACCTGGTCCCTGCTCATGTCTGGGCTGCCCAGGTCTCCTCTCCCCTTTCCCCAGCTCAGGCCCTGATTCAGTTTCTTCCTTCCTTCTTGAACCATGTCATGTGACTTCTCCTTGGATAAACCCCAATGGCTGGCCCAGCTCCCCGACTCCACCCTGTCTCTTAGAATATCAGCTGAGCTGAATGATCTGAGCACAACCTCAGACTCAGTTTATCCTTGTCACACTCTGAGAGCCATAACCTTGCCCCAAACCCTCTCTGTGTAGGGAGACAGCAGAACATGGAGGGTGGAGCCCCACCCCTGGGGGCAGATAGCCTGGGATGAGAGCCCTGGGTCTGCTCAGGGTGAAGCGTGTGACTATGGTCACACCATTACAAGCCTTGGCTTTGTTTCTGCATCTGTAGATGTGAGGCAGTGCAAATAGCAGGGGACATAAGGGATCTGTTTCTCTTCCTGGCTACCTGTCCCCAAGCCATATCCTTTTCCTTCCCTGTGCCTCAGTTTCCTCCTTCATGAAATACAGCTTATAGTACCTGACCCAGGGGTTAAAATATATACTATTTACAAGTTCATCGATTGTGTGGGGATTGAATGAGATGATGGATAGGAAGCACTTTTTATAACATCTGTGTTTTCATCTGTTTGGGCTGCTATAAGAAACAACCATGGACTGGGCAGCTTATAAACAAGAGATATTTATTTCTCAGAGCTCTTCAGGCTGGAAGTCCAAGATCAGGGTGCCAGCAGGGTTAGGTTCTGGTGAGTGTCCTCCTTTAGCCTGCAGACTGCTGTCTTCTCATGGTGTCCTCCCGTGGTGGAGAGAAGACGAGAGAGCCCTCTGGGGTCCTTTTAATAAGGGTACGGACCCTATTCATAAGGATCCCACACTTGCAACCCGAAGGCCTCCCAGGTGTCCTACCTCTTAACACCATCATCTTGGGGTTAGGATTTCAGCATATGAATTTGGGGAGGACATCAACACTCAGTCCATTGCCTATCTGTTTCATAGTAAGGGCTCAGTAAATGCCAGTTATTTTTATTCTCATTATTAGGGAGGGCTAGGGCCTGCCTGGGAGAACCAGAGGTGGGTGGTCTGCTTCATCATGACAGAGATACCGGAGTCACCAGGTCCTGTAAAATGAGAAGAAGGGTCCAGATCAGGTGGGTGAAAGGCTGCAGGGGGGAGTCAGGAGAGGGTGTCGCCTGCGGTGGTCAGATCAGAGACAGCAGGGCTCTCACCCCCGGCTGTTTATTGAGGATGGAGGGGCAGGAAGTCCTATTTGGAAAGATGGAATTCTGGGAGTAGGGTAGTTGGGTGGGGGGCTGAGGGCAGGAATCAAAGCCAAGGGTGGGCCTGGATCTGAGAAACCGCAGGCAGGGAGAGCAGGGCCAACTTTGAGGATGCCTTTGGCATGCCAGGTACTGTAGGGTGTGGGGCACAGAGGAGAGGAAGAGGAGGCCTCCATCTACCTGGGAGGACTCCAAAGCCGAGTGCTAAGTGGCCTAAGGGGTCAGCCTGAGCCTGAATATTAGGAAACAGAAATCCCTGATGTGTTTTTGACTATAAAAAATCATTTTATGGTTTTCTCATTATAAATAACAAGCACAAAGGATTTCACAGGCACACATAGGAGGGGCTATATCTATAAATGTATGCTATGATGACAAAGGAGTTTGGATTCAAAGGACCAGCATTCAATGATGTTACTGCTTGTGTAGACCTGGGGCTCTGTTTCCTTGTCTAGTAAAAGGAGATAATGATAAGGTCATTGATTTGTCTGGTCGCTGTGAACATGCCATGAGACAGAGAAGGTGAAAGTGTTTCGCACACTAGGCCACTTGAATGCTAGCTGTCATTATACTTGAAGATCTGTGTTTCCTCCTGAGAAATAAATAATACATGTCTTTCATCTCTGCCCTCTGCTTTCCATTTTAAAGTTCTTAGGTAGATGCCACCATCTACTTTTCTCTCCACTCAGTGATTATAAGATAACTTAAGAAGCTAAACAGCCTGTAATTTTCCTGAATCAGAATCTTGGTAGGCCTTTGCCCTGTGAGCTGGGCATTTTAGAAAGGCTTCCAGAAATTGCTTTGATTTTCTGCCATTGTCACTTTGATGGGAGCTCTTTCCCGGCTCTGCTTGTCCCTTCTTTTCAGGGGCCTAGCGAAAGAGAACTCACACTGGTGGAGTAGGGATGGCTGCTGGACCCCTGCACAGGGGATGTCTGGCACACGTGACTAAATGGACTGGAAGCTGAGTGGGGGACACGCACAGCACAGGACTTGAGAATGGGTTTGCCCTGGTGGAAACTGAGTCAAAGTGAGAATCGGTCCTTTGTTTCAGGACGTGTTCTTCCTTCCCTATATGAAGATCTCATTCTCTCTCTGCAGCAAAATGCATCTCGCTTCCACTCTCTTCCCATACTTCCATTTCTGATCAGCTCTGGCCCAACATTGCTGTGTGAGCCAATCACATGTGTTCACATCGAGGTGGAGCGGGCTCTGCGGGGCTTGGGGATTTTATATTTTTGGGGACCTTTAAAAAAAAAAGGATAGACAAATGGCCCTGGCTGCCAAAACAAAGTACCATAGACTGAATGGCTTACACAACAGACATTACAGAAGCAACAGAGATTCTGAAGGCTGGGAATCTGAGCTCATGGTGTTGGCGGGGTTGGTTTCTTTTGAATCTCTCTTCTGGGATTGCAGGTGGCTGCCTTCTCCCTGTGGCCTCACGTGGGCCATCCCTTTGTGTGTGTCTGTATCCTAATCTCTTTTTATTTTGTTCTTTGTTTTCTAATTTTTCATTTTTGTGGGTACACAGTAGGTGCATATACTCATCTCTTCTTGCAAGGACACTAGTCAGATTGGATTAGGACCCACCCTAGTGAGCTCATTTTAATTTAGTTACCCCTTTAAAGACTATAAGTCCAAATATAGTCACATTCTGATGTACTTGGGGTTAGAGCTTCCATATACGCGTTTGGGGGAACACAGTTCAGGGCTTTGGAAAGGATCTGCCCAAGTGAAGGGTCCTGGAGCCTAAGCCTCATGGGCTTCCTGGTAAATTGGCTCCCGAGTTGGCAGCGGCCCTTGGCTCTGACCATGTTGGTGGGGTGTGGGGAGCATCAGGAGCAGGTGTGCCTGGAGTGTCACATGCGGATCAGGCTAGTGCCACCACCTGAGGGCAAGGAAGGGGATCTGCCAGCTTGTTCTGTGTAGACTCATTTTAGGGCATGAGTGAGGATGATTGAGGATGCAGGTGGATTTTCCAAAAGAACAAACCCATCAGAAATGAAAGACCACCACCATCATCACCACCAGCACTGAAACACCTATGAACGTAAAATCAGAGCCTATTCCATGAAATGCATTTCTTACCTTATGGACTCTACTGCTTCTTTCCCTATTCACTGTATGGCCAGAGCTTTACAGGGTAAAAATAATTCCAACTGGAGAGTGCTTAACAGTTTATAAAGCACCCTCATGTCCACACCCCACCCATCCTCTGAGACAGGTATTAGCATTCACTTGTACCGCTGAGGGACTCCAGGCTTAGCGGGTTGAAGTGACAGCCCCCTGCTCCAGAGTGAATGAGTGCCAGGGGCCTTGCAATGAATGTGCATCTTATAGGCTGAGCTCTTTTTACTACTGTGCACCATTTCTCTTTGTATGCCAGGGGCAATGTCTTTAAAAATAAATCTTCATGCTAATGGGACTATCATGACAAAGCAACAGACACTTGAGCCTTCAGGCCTGGGATCCAGGCCATAAAATTAAGCTACATGAGACGAGAGAGCATAGTTGGTTACAAGGGAGTTGGAAATTATCAGAGATCTGACCAGCCAAATATGAATCTATGGAAATATTCATTATCAGTTACCCTGTCTAAAGTCATGGCGGATAGGAGGGTATGGCCTAGTCAGATAATTGAAAGATTTCAGCAAATTGGGTGGATCTTGGCCTGGGAAACTAAGACAAGACTAAGGACCTCGAGGAAAGGCAAAATGGGGATTAGGGTATGATTTGCTTCACGCCAGCTTGATTCATGTTAACTATACTTTGCAGTAATTACTCTAATTAGTGGTTTTGAGCATGATGAAAGAAAATAATTATAAGTATCTGTGGCTGGTCAGTGGATTACAGATTGGACAATCAAGAAAAGTAGACAATGAAACACGGTGTAGCTGAGTTTACTCCATGCTGTAATTAACATTCAACGCACTCACCATTATGTTCATTTGGCGACAGCATAACATTTAGCATGAGTTCAGGAGCCACGGCAGAGCAGCTTTGAAGGCAGGGTCTCTGGAGTGACTGATCTTTATGCCCTAGCCTCTACGACAGGAGCCACACACTAAGAGAAGGTCCATGAAGGTTGGTTGGTTGGCTGAGGGAATGAATGAAATCATGAGATCCACACTATTGAATCGAGAAAGAATGGACGCCTTTGTTCTCCATGTGAAACCCACTACCCAGGCTGAACAGACAAATATTGAGAACAAAATGAAATCCTGAAACAGTATGCTAAACTTGGGGTGAAAATGACCTGGTAATTTCTCCTTCGTGAGTCCTTGGTAAAGGGACTTCCTAGGGATGTGCTGAAGTAGAATCATTCCCTGCATACGCCCTGCCTATTTTCACCTTTGCTTTCATACTTATTACTTGTATGGCTATGCTACTTCCTCTGTAAAGTGGAGGTAAAAGATACCCACCTGATAGTTCTGTCGGGATTCAGCAAGCTCATATGCATGCTGTCCACCCTGGACAGGAACGCAGTAGATGCTCAGAGAGTATTAGTGGCTGCTCCCCGGCATTCTTACCCCATCCCTGTCTCCTCTTGCTCAAGCTCCTGGAAATTCTCCTTTGTTGTCCACATCTTCAGGTTTAGCTCATGCCCACTCTGCCCTGGAGGGGTCCCTCAGCTCCCCTGCATGTGTCCTCTCTCTTCTGGACAGCTCCATTCTCAGTTCTTTGCATGGGTCCTAGTTAGATGTACTTAATCTTGTTCTTCCGAGCACTCTCGTGGGAGAGCAGGAATCTCCTTATTTTTTTATGTTTCTCTTTCACTCCATTCTTAAATGGGGATTACAAATTCATTAGATCCAATTAGACAGTCCTGAGTTGGCCACTTAACTAGCTGTGCGGCTTGGATTCTGTCACTTTCTCTCTTGAGCCTCAATTTCCTTGTCTGTAAGAGAAAGGATAATAATTTCTACCTTGCAGGCTTACAGTGATTAGAAATAGTGTTTACCAAGTGCCCACTACAGGTTTTAGCACATAGAAGAGGCTCCATACATAGTAGATAATGATAATGAGGATGATAACAATGATGATGAAATAATACAGCAGCAACAACTGCTATTTATTGAGCTCTTATTATGTCAGACACTTTCAGATAATGTTTCTTATCTAACCTATCTTAATTTGGATGAATTCAGCTATAAAGAATGCTGGACCAGGCTAGGAATGATGGCTCACGCCTGTAATACCAGCACGTGGTGGAAGGATTGCTTGAGGCTAGGAGTTCAAGGCTACAGTGAGTTATGATTGCACCACTGCCCCCTGAGCCTGAGCAAGAGAGGGAGACACTGTCTATACAAAAAAAAAAAAAAAAGGAGAAAGAAGGAAAAGAAACAATCCTGGACCTTGCGCAATGCTCTTATGGGAAAGATGATGGGTGTTGATGGAAAACAGATATAGGAGTATTGTGTGCCAGTTGGTTTGCATATGGACGAAGCCAATCACCAAAACCATAAAAACATCAATAATGAAGAATTTACCCAAGATCCCATAGCGAGAGAACACAGTGTCAGAATTTAAGCTCAGGTTTTTCTGACTTCAAAGATCTGCTCTAAGAACAAGATTGGTGCTAGGAGAATAAAGTAGGCTTTAGCCTGTCCCTAAGGTGCAGGGTCAAGAGTCTAAATTGCAGTGTCTGAGGGATGTGGTAGAGTTCAGCCTGACTCAGGCTGCTATTAGCCCTCAATGGACCTAGGGTATGAGGGCAGATACTAGCAGGCAGAATTGATGTTATAATACAGGTGCATGAAAAGCCTGGGCTTCCAGGAGGTTGGTGCCTTTGAGAAGCCCAGGGCTCTGTAGACCTTGCCAGGGATGAACTTCAGGTTTTGGAGTAAACTTTGCTCAAAAGAACAGAGAACACAGAAAAATATTTGGAGAAACAAGTATGGTCTGTGGTGTGAAGGAACAGATCAATGCTAAAACTCCATCTCTTAGTCAGTGAAAATAAGTTGCCTTCTCCAGGATCTTGTAAGGAATTAGCCAGACCTAAACATAGAGGACAGCCTGTGGCTCACAGGGTGAGAGCCATGTAATTAACATGGAAACTCTGTGAGGTGGTAGAATCACTTAGTTCCTGGTTAACAGAAAGGGAGACTGAGGATCATGGAAGTGATATAATTTTTCCAAGGTCATAAAACTTCTAAGTGTGGAAGTATGGGTTAGATCCGACGTTCTTCTTGAGTTATTTGTCCTATTCCAGAGATGGGAAAAGGAATTCCAGAAGACAGCATGTGAAAAAGCTGAGGACCTAGAAGGGTGATTGGCCAAAATATTCATTTGACAGGATCAGATAAATGGATTTTTGGGTGGAAACAATGAAAGAGGAGGGAACACTGAACACTGCCATTGTTTAAGAACTTCTCCAAGTGCTCTAAAACTGGAGACCTGCCAAGTCCTTTATGGTAAAATACAGGGCTCCAATTCTCCCTCTATTGGAAATAATGCTTAGGGAAACTTGGTCTTGGTAGACAGATGAATTTGGTTTCAAATTCACTAGCCTCTCTAGACTCAGTTTCTTCATGTACAATGAGAATCGTAAAGTCCACCTTGTGTAGCTTGGGATCAATATAAAGAAATCACTTATCCCTTCTTGTTGCCCATGAAATGATAGTTGCCATGTTTTTCACCATCATGACCCTCTATCCAGGAAGAGCAAAGAACATCTAAGCGATGATAGAGGGTAATGGTGAGTTCTAGCATCTAGGAGATCACAACCACTAAGGACCCCAAAAGGGAGAGAGAGAGGAAGAAGAAACAGGGGAGAGAAAAGCAGTATTACAAGGCAACAAGAGGAATCTATTTTCACTTCTCATTTGCATGCATGGAAAGATGAACACCCCAGAGGGTTTCTGCTGCTCCCTGCTAGGTGTTGCTGCTACTGGCCTGCAGAGGATGTGGGCATAGACTCAAAGCAACAAAACAAAACAAGTTCCCTTTCCTTTGGACCATGATTAAAGCCACCGTGGGTGTGCTCTGCATGTACAAAGTGTATTTTCAACTGTGATCTTCAATCAGCATCTCACTGAATTTGAGAAGCAGCCTTAAGCCTACAGCCAAGCTTGCTCAGGACTTGGCAGGGAGTGAATTCAATGCCAATTCTACACGCGGTGTCTATAGCTACAGTTTCAGCCAGGGCTTTGGAACCTTCAGGTTTGATGGGGCCATCTTCTCCAGGGAGAGGCTCCTAGTGGCCCATCATCTGGATCTTTGCAGCTGAGTCAAGAGAATGAATATTAGTATCATAATCTGCCAAGGAGTTTGCAGCCAAATACCAGCTCTGCCTGCTTTTCATTCATGCACTTGATAGACATTTGCTAAGTGCCTACTGTGTCCCAGGTCCTGAGCCAAGTGCTGAAGGTTCAAATACAGTATTAAAAATAGCAAAATGGAGCTGCGATTTATTGAGTACTCAGTATATGCCAGGCCCTGTGCTAGGCACTAATATTAGGAAGTGAGAAACAAGAATACTAATAATTTTCACTACTTTTTAGTCATTTTCAGCTGGATACTCATGCTTTTGCTCCTGTGTTTACCCTTCACACAGCTTGAGAGGAAGAATCCTAGTTGGGAATTGGTTACCATTTGCTCTCCCTCAAAAATCTTCAATTACTTGTCACTTTTCCTTGAAAAGGTCATTAAAAATTTATATTTATTTCAGATAAGTATTCTCAAGAGTCATAATCTACCATTTCTCTTCTGGGATGTCTTCTAGCTGAGAGATTCTTGAGCAATTGTTGGGACTTCCCATGCTGTCCCAGTATCGGCCATGTGTCCACGCGGCACGGGCAGATGGTTTTCCGGTCAGGTGTAACTGAAATGTATTTTCTCAACAAAGTCTGGCAGGCAATGCAGTCTCCACAAATGCATATCACATCTCATAAAGAAGCCATGCATATTGCATGAGCTCCAAATGTAGAAACAGATACTCATAAAATACAAGCCTCAAAATAAAACCGAAACATTTCAAAACAACAGCAGTTGCAATGCCACCAATTTATTTATTTATTTTTTTTTCCCCGACAAGATCATGAAACAGATCCCCACAGTCCCCAAGCAGAATCTTAAAATCCCAACAGCCCGGGTGAGGGTTTGAAACGGGTCCTTCTTGTAGGTGGGGGAAGCAATAGACTGACAGACTCAGATAGCAATTTTGTTGAGCAAAATGTCTTTTCCTGATCTGGAAGTTGGCAGAAATGAGAGCAAAATCAAATAGCACTTTTCTCTAGAATGAAGGTAGAAGGTCCTATTTTTGCAGATCCCATTTCTGAATGGTTTGAGGTCTTGGTGGCTGGGGGCTGCCTGCCTTGGTTTGGTCGTTTTCACTCCTGCTCTTGAGGTGACACAGGACAGGGGTCTCATTCTGTTTCCTCCCACGTGCCTAGCATAGTGCCCAGGATCTAGGGCTCAGCGAATATCTGTTGGGTGCCTTTCCCAGCCCTGTCCCCAGCTGTTCACTGTAATTTCATTCCTTCCTTTCCCATTTTGGAGCACATATTGCTATGCCAGTGAGAGTGACATTATGATGGGGATAACCTTTCATGCGCTCTAATTTATGAAAAAAGTAACATTTAAAAACTTGGTACTTTATTATTAGTGCTGTGGACATCTGTTGATTTTGGATTTTTAGCATTCCGTTCCTCTTACAGTAACAACCACCTCCTTTCTTTTGGGAAATTGGCATTCCTTTCTTCTTGCCCCAGGGAGCATGGGTTGCGCTCTCCTTTACATGTTCTTTGCGTCCCACACAGACTTAGGCAGACTTTCTGGAACACTGTAACTCATTAATTCGTTTGCCAGTCTTTCTACTCCCTGGTCTGTGTGTTCATTCAAGATGAGAGTGGCGTGTTATTCAACTCTGAGGTCTCAGCACCCAGTGCAGGATGCCCAGGTACAGTACAGGTGCTTGGGGAATGCCTACTAATGTGATGCCAGTGCATTTAATGGGCAGGAGGGTTACTATTGACTTCCCATCAGTTAGACACCACTTCAAGGAGTTTCCCAGAAGCGGGTGATGTTTGCATGGAGCCATCCTTGAACTGTCTTTGGGTCCCCATTTAGGTTTTCCTGCTGGTTCTGCAGTTTGCAGTCACAGACCACAGCAAAGCCACAGGTAACTGGTAGCCAAGGCCTGAGACCCTTCAGGGATGAGGGCCTGGGTCACCCATAAGTCACCAGCAGAGGTGCCAGGTCAAGATAAGGGGAAATTAAAACGGATACTGGATGTGATAGTTTACTTTACCTGTCAACTTGGTAGGCCATGGCCCAGATATTTGGTCAAATACTAGCCTAGATGTTGCCGTGAAGATTTTTTTTTTTTTAGTTGAGATTGACATCTAAATCAGTAGACTGATTTAAGTGAAGCAGATGACCCTTCCTAATGTGGGGTGGCCCCATCCAATCAGTTGAAGGCCTTAGGAGAAAAAAGACTGATGTCCCCCAAGGAAGAGGGAATGTTGTCAGCAGATAGCTTTGGACTCAGACTTCATCATCAGCTCTTTCCTGTGTCTCCAGCCTGCTGGCCACCTGCAGATTTAGGACTTGTTGGGCTCAATAATTACACCAGCCAGTTCTTTAAGATAAAACTCTCTCTCTGTATCCCTATTTCCTTCCATCCATCCATCCATCCATCCATCCATCCATCCATCCATCCAGGTATGTATATCTATCGTCTGTCTGTCTATCTGTCTAATCTATCCATCTACCTATCATCCTTCCATCTATATCTATCTATGCACCTATCTATTTATTCACTATCATCTATCGTGTTTCTATCATCTTTATCATCTCCTCTTCCTCCCTTTTCTTCTTCTTCTTTATTCTCTTTCTTTCTTTCTTTTTCCTTCCTTCCTTCCTTCTTTTCTTTTCTTTTCTTCTTTCTTTCTTTCTTTCTTTCTTTCTTTCTTTCTTTCTTTCTTTCTTTCTTTCTTTCTTTCTTTCTTTTCTTT
>CAUYLG010013998.1:0-20213 GCA_963573385.1 Cacajao melanocephalus | reverse complement strand
TCTTAGTTTCTTTGCATTGGGTTAGTACATGTTCTTTTAGCTCACAGAAGTTTCTTATCATCCACTTTCTGAAGCCTGATTCTGTCAGTTCATCACACTCATTCTCCGTCATGCCTTGTTCTCTTGCTGATGAGGAGCTGCGATCCCCTGTAGGAGGAGAGGCATTCTGAATTCAGGTGTTCTCAGCCTTTTTGCACTGGTTTCTTCCCATTTTTGTGGATTTATCCACCTGTCATCTTTGTAATTGCCGACTTTCAGATTGTGTCTGAGTGAATGTCCGGCTTGTTGGTGATGAAGTTTTTTCTGTTTCTTAGTTTTCCTTTGGCAGACGCCCCTTCCCCACAGAGCTTGGTCTTCCCGGGTTCAGCTGTGCTTACTGTGAAACTCTCGGTTCTCAGCGCTTCCAATTGCTGTTCTCCTTGTGGGGGTGGGACCAGCCGAGCCCGACTCAAAGCTCCGCACTGAGAAGCGCTGCACCCCGCCAGGGTGCCGGCAAAACAGCTGCGCTGGCCAAAAAAGTCGCGCTGGCGACCCGTGTGGCTCCTCCGCCGGGAATCTCCCAGTTCGTGGGCCACAGAAATTCGTCTGAAATTGCGGCATCCACTCGCTCTCTCTGCTTTCACTGGGAGCTACAATCCTGAGCTGTTGTTAATCGGCCATCTTGGATCTCTCCGATGATAGGTTCTTTTGCTGTGCAGAAGCTCTTTTGTTTAATTATATCCCATTTGTCAAGTTTTGCTTTTGTTGCAATTGCTTTTGACACTTTCATCATGAAATCTTTGCCTGTGCCTATGTCCTGAATGGTATTGCCTAGATTTTCTTCTAAGGTGTTTATAGCTTTGGGTTTTACATTTAAGTCTTTAATCCATCTTGAGTTAATTTTTGTATAAGGTGTGAGGAAGGGGTCCAGTTTCAATTTTCTGCATATGGTGAGCCAGTTCTCCTAGCACCATTTACTAAAGAGGGAATCCTTTCTCCATTGCTTGTTTTTGTCAGGTTTGTTGAAGACCAGTTGGCTGCAGGTATGAGGTCTTATTTCTGAGATCTCTATTCTCTTCCATTGGTCTATATGTCTGTTTTTGTACCAGTGCTATGCTGCTTTGGTTACTGTAGTCTTGTAGTATAGTTTGAAGTTGGGTAGCATGATGTTCCAGATCTGTTCTTTTTGCTTAGGATTGTCTTGATTATTCAGGTTCTTTTATGGTTCCATATTAATTTTAAAGTAGTTTTTTCAATTCTATGAAGAATGTCAATGGTAGTTTAATGGGAATAGCATTGAATCCATAAAATATTTTGGGCAGTATGGCCATTTTCATGATATTCATTCTTCCTATCCATGAATATGAATTGTTATTCCATTTGTTTGTGTCCTCTCAGAGCTTTCTGAGCAGTGGTTTGCCCTTGTTAGCTGTATTCCTAGGTATTTTATTGTGTTTGTAGCAGTTGTGAATGGGAGTTCATTCATGATTTGGCCCTCTGCTTGTCTACTGGTGTATAGGAATGCTTGTGATTTTTGCATATTGATTTTGTATCCTGAGATTTTGCTTATCAGGTTAAGAAGCTTTTGGGCTGAGATGACGGAGTTTTCTAGATATAGGATCATGTCATCTGCAAATAGAGACAGTTTGACTTTCTCTCTTCCTATTTGAATACCCTTTCTTTCTTTCTTTCTTTCTCTCACCTGACTGCCCTGGCCAGAACTTCCAATATTATGTTGAATAGGAGTGGTAAAAGAGGGCATCCTTATCTTGTACCAGTTTTCAAGGGGAATGCTTCCAGCTTTTGCCCATTTAGTATGATATTGGCTGGGTTTGTCAAAATGGCTTTTATTATTTTGGCATATGTTCCATCAGTACTTAGTTTATTGAGTTTTTAACATGAAGGGATATTGAATTTTATTGAAGGCTTTTTCTGCGTCTATTGAGATAATCATGTGGTTTTGCGTATGTGAAGAATTATGTTTATTAATTTGCATATGTTGAACCAGCCTTGCAACCAGGGGAAGAAGCCAACTTGATTGTGGTGGATAAGCTTTTTGATGTCCTGCTGGATTCAGTTTGCCAGTATTTTATTGAGCATTTTTATATCGACGTTCATGGGGGAAATTGGCCTGAAGTTTTTTCTTTTTCTTTTTTTTTTTTTTTTTTTGGTCTCTCTGCCAGGTTTTGGTATCAGGATGATGCTGGCCTCATAAAATGAGTTAGGGAGGAGTCCCTCCTTTTCAATTGTTTGGAATAGTTTCTGAAGGAATGGTACCAGCTCCTCTTTGTACCTCTGATATAATTCAGCTGTAAATATGTCTGGTCCTGAGATTTTTTTGATTGGTATGCTATTTATTACTGCCTCAATTTCAGAACTTGTTATTAGTCTATTCAGGGATGCAATTTCTTCCTGGTTCAGTCTTGGAAGGGTGTATGTTTCCAGGAATTTATCCATTTCTTCTAGATTTTCTAGTTTATGTGCATAGATGTGTTTACAGTATTCTCTGATGGTTGTTTGCCTTTCTGTGGCATCAGTGGTGATATTCCATTTATCATTTTTTATCGTGTCTGATTCTTCTCTCTTTTCTTCTTTATTAGTCTAGCTAGTGGTCTGTCTATTTTATTACTTTTTCAAAAAGGCAGCTCCTGGATTCATTAGTTTTTTTGAAGGATTTTTCGTGTCTGTATCTCCTTCAGTTCTGCTCTGATCTTGGTTATTTCTTGTCTTCTGCTAGTTTCACGGTTTGTTTGCTCTTGGTTCTCTAGTTCTTTTAGTTGTGATGTTAAGGTGTCAATTTGCAATCTTTCTACATTTTTGATGTGGGCATTTAGTGTTGTAAATTTCCCTATTAACACTGCTTTAACTGTGTCCCAGAGATTTTGGTACATTGTCTCTTTGTTCTTATTGCTTTCAAAGAACTTCATGATTTCTGCTTTAATTTCATTATGTACCCAGGAGACATTCAGGATCAGATTGTTCAATTTTCATGTAGTTGTATGGTTTTGAGTTTCTTAATCCTGAGTTCTAATTCGACTGAGCTGTGGTCTGAGAAAATGTTTGTTATAATTTCGGTTCTTTTGCATTTGCTGAGAGGTGTTTTACTTCCAATTATGTGATCAATTTTAGAGCAAGTGCTGTGTGGCAATGAGAAGAATGTATATTCTGCTGTTTTGGGGTGGAGAGTTCTGTAGATGTCTATCAAGGTCCCTTTATCCAGAGCTGAGTTCAAGTCCTGAGTATCCTTATTTATTTTCTTTCTTAATGATCTGTTTAATATTGACAGTGGGGTATTAAAGTCTCCCACTATTATTGTGCAAATGTCAAAGTCTCTTTGTAGGTCTCTAAGAACTTGTTTTATAAATTTAAGTGTTCCTGTACTGGGTGACTATATTTTCAGGATACTTAGTTCTTATTGAATTGAACCCTTTATGATTATGTAATGCCCTTGTCTTTTTTGATCTTTGCTGGTTTAAAGTCTGTTTTGTCAGAAACTAGAATTACAACTCAACCCCTGCTTTTTTCTGCTTTTCATTTGCTTGGTAAATTTTCCTCCATCCCTTTATTTTGACCCTAGGAGTGTGTTTGCACATGAGATGGGTCTCTTGAAGATGGCACACTGATGGATATTGACTCTTTATCCAGCTGGCCATTTTGTGTCTTTTAATTGAGGCATTTAGCTCATTTACATTTAAGGTTAGCATTGTTATGTGTGAATTTGATCCTATCATTATGATGCTAGCTGGTTATTTTGCAGACTTGTTGATGTAGTTGCTTCATCTTGTCATTGGTCTTTGTACTTCAGTGTGTTTTTATAGTGGCTGGTAATGGTTTTTTCTTTCCATATTTAGTGCTTCCTTCAGGAGCTCTTGCAAGACAGGTCTAGTGGTGATGAATTCCCTCAGCATTACCTTGTCTGAAAAGGATTTTATTTTTCCTTCACTTATGAAACTTAGTTTGGCTGGCTCTGAAATTTCTGGGTTGGAAATTCTTTTCTTGAAGAATATTGAATATTGGCCACTAATATCTTCTGGATTGTAGGGTTTCTGCAGAGAGGTCTTCTGTTAGTCTGATAGGCTTCCCTTTGTAAGGCTTCCCTTCACCTGGCCTTTCTCTCTGGCTGCCCTTAATATTTTTTTCTTCAGTTTTACTTGGAGAACCTGAGGATTATGTGTCTTGGGGTTGATCGTCTCATGGAGAATCTTATTGGGGTTCTCTGGATTTCCTGAATTTGAATGTTGGCCTGTCTTGCCTGGCTAGGGAAGTTCTCCTGGATAATATCCTGAGGTACATTTTCCAACTTGGTTCTATTTGCCTCATCTCTTTTGGGTACCCCAATCAATTAGAGGTTCAGTTTTTTTACATAATTCCATAGTTCTCAGAGGTTTTGTTCATTCCTTTCATTCTTTTTTCTCTAATCTTGTCTGCCTGTCTTATTTCAGCAAGATAGTCTTCAAGCTCTAAAATTCTTTGCTTCACTTAGTCCATTCAGCTATTGATACTTGTGATTGCATTGTGAAGTTCTTGTGTTGTGTTTTTCAGCTCTATCAGGTCATTTACGTTCCTTTCTAAACTGGTTATTCTGGTTAACATCTCCTGCCATGTTTTGTCCTGGTTCTTAACGTCTTTGCATTGGGTTAGAACATGTTCCTTTAGCTCAGCAAACTTCATTATTTCCCACTTTCTGAAGCCTACTTCTTTCAATTCATCCATCTCAGCCTCTGCTCAGTTCTGTACTTTTGCTGAAGAAGTGTTGCAATCATTTGGATGACAAGAGGAACTCTGGCTTTTTGAGTTTTCAATGTTTTCTTCATTGATTCTCATCTTCCTGAGTTGTCTAGCTTTGATCTTTGAGGCTGCTGACCTTTGAATGGGGTTTTTGTGAGGACTTTTTTGTTGATGCTGTTGTTGTTGCTGCTTTCTCTTTTAACAGTCAGGCTCCTCTTTTGTAGGGCTGCTGTGGTTTGCTGGGGGGCCACTCCAGACCCTATTTGTCTGGGTCTCAGCTGCACCTGGAGGTGTTACCAGTGAAGGCTGCAGAACAGCAAAGATAGCTGCCTGCTCCTTCCTCTGGGAGCTCTGTTCCAGAGGGGCACCAACCTGATGCCTGCAGAAACACCCTTGTATAAGGTGTCTGGTGACCCCTGTGCATCCAATCAGGAGGCATGGGATCAGGGACTCGCTTAACAAAGCACTCTGGCTTCCCCTTGGCAGAGCTAGTGCACTGTGCTGCCAGGAATCCCACTTGTCCAGATTGTTTGGATTCATCAGAGCTAGCAGGGGAAGGGCCAAGCCTGCTGATCTGTAGAGATCATGGCCACCGCTTGCCCAGGGGCTCCGTCTGAGGGAGATCAGAGTTTCTGTCCATAAACCCCTGGCTGGAGTTGCCGCAATTCCCACAGGGAGGCCCCATCCAGTGAGGAGAGATGGGTCAGCGTCCAGTCTAGGGAGGCAGTCTGTCCACGATCTGTCACAGCTGTTGTGCTGCACTGTGGGGAATTCCTCCTCGGTCCAAACTGCCCAGTCTCTCTGGCTCCAGCAGGGAAAAAAATGGCAGACCGGAGCTGCAGTGATGGTGGTCACCCCTTCTCCCAGGAGCTCAGTCATATCAGGCAGCCACAGTGATGGTGGCTGCTCCTCCCTTCAGGAACTGGGTAGTCTTAGGCAGTCTTCAGCCAAGTGGCCGCCAAGAATCTGCACAGCTCTGTGCTTGGGACCCAAGGCCCTGGTGGGGCTCATCAGGGGGACCTCCTGATCTGCAGGTTGCACAAATCCAAGGAAAAAATGTGGTTTCCCAGGTGGGGTAGCACGATCACTCACTGCCTCCTTTGGCTGGAGGTGGGAGCTCCCCTTCCCCCATATGGCTTCCAGGTGCGCCACTGTACCACCCTGTTTTTCTCTCTTTTTGTGGATTGTGCCAACTGCCTAGTCAGTCCCAATGAAAGAACGTGGATACGTCAGTTGCCAATGCAGGATTCACTCACTGTTTTCATTCTTCTCAGTGGGAGGCTCCGGCTGCAGCTGTTTCTAGTTGGCCATCTTGACCCCTCTCCCCAAAATATACATTCTAATGCTGCAAGAGGCTGCTTTCTGGAAATTCAGGGACTTGGGCTGTTGTGTATATCTTCCTATTAGGAGATATTCCTGATATGCACCAATTCATTTATTTTTCAAGACAAATCTATATCTATAATACCTGCAAGATAGGTATAATTGAAACTCTTAACAAATGACAACCGTAAGACTCAGAGAAGTAAGGATTAGAGTTAAACATTTTGAAGACAGAATTCAAACTCAGGTCTTTCTGATTCCAGAATCCCCATGGTCTTCACAGGCATATTTCTTATTTCATTAATTGGAGTGCAAGTGTTCTGAAGATGAAGACCGTTGTAGGCATAATACAGTCCTATACTATGCAGCCCTGTGCCTTGCATCTGGTCAGACTCAATGAATGTTTTAATTGATTACTATAGAGGGAGTGGCTTGGACAACAAAGAAGTCTGAAGGGCAGGATGTTGGCAGGGAGTTTTTTTTTTTTTTTTGAGATGGAGTCTCGCTCTGTCTTCCAGGCTGGAGTGCAGTGGTGTGATCTCGGCTCACTGCAACCTCTGCCTTCCAGGTTCAAGCGATTCTCCTACCTCGGCCTCCCAAGTAGCTGGGATTACAGATGCATGCCACCACGCTCAGCTAATTTTTGTATTTTTAGTAGAGATGGGGTTTCACCATGTTGGCCAGGCTGGTCTCGAATTCCTGACCTCAGGTAATCTGCCCACCTCAGTCTCCCACAGTGCTCAGATTACAGGTGTGAGCCATCGTGCCCAGCCAGCAGGGAGATGTTTTAAATGGAGTTAAAAAGTGTGTGTTGACCGGGAGTGGTGAGCCACCCCTGTAATCCCAGCACTTTGGGTGGATCACCTGAGGTCGGGAGTTCGAGATAACCTGGCCAACATGAAGAAACCCTGTCTCTACTAAAAATACAAAATTAGCTGGGCATGGTGGCACATGCCTGTAATCCCAGCTACTTTGGAGGCTGAGGCAGGAGAATTTCTTGAACCTGGGAGGCAGAGGTTGCAATGAGCCAAGACTGTGCCATTGCACTCCAGCCTGGGCAACAAGAGGGAAACTGTCTCAAAAAAAAAAAAAAAAAACAAGAAAAGAAAAGAAAGTGTGTGTTAAAAAATGTTGAGTTATCATAAGGCAGCAAGAGATGCCGCCAGATTACATAAATGTAGCAGCAACGTGCTTACCCCTAGTGCTAGTGCCAGCAACATAGTGCTAGTGGTTCTCAGACTGTTTCCTGGGTCAGCAGTATTCTCATCAGCAACATCTAGAAATGCGTTTTAACAAGTTCCCTAAGTGGTTCTGATACAGGCTCAAGTTTGAGAACCACTGCGGAATAATTTTTCGATTGCAAAACACTTGTACTATGTCAAAGAATAGTTTGGGGATTCTGACAGTGTGGAAAAAAAATACGTATTTTGAATTTAGTATCTTGTTCATTTTTAGAGGAGCACATTTTGAAAATGTGTTCAGTGAATCTTAGGTAGGTTTTAGTTTGGTTCTGGAAAGCTTTTTTTTTTTAATGTTTGAAATTCGAAGATTAAAAAAAATTTCAAACATTAATGAGGAGGATGATAACTATGATAGCACAGAGATCTAATTATTTACAACTAAGTTACTTGATTGTAAACAACCTCACAGGGATGGGAAAACATTTCGCTCTAGCCGCATGAATTGGCTTCTGCTTGCTGACTTACTTTCACATTTGGCGCTTGTCTGCGTCCACGTCTCGTCGGCGTTGCAGGTAATGATGCCTTCGCCCTGCAGCAGAAAGCCTTCCCTACATTTGATGGACACATTCTGATTAACATAAAACTCCTTTTCAGACAGCAGAGCATTCTCAGGAATCACAAAAGGAACAGGGCATGGATTTGCTGTTTAAAAGAAAAGAAAATGCTTACTGATATTTTCCCTCCTTACCTAACATATTTCTTCGAAGGCAGAGTAGTAGTCCTATAGGAGATGGGTTCTCAACAATGATCATATCAGGTTTAAAAATATGGAACTTCAAACATTAGACACAGACTTGTTTTGCATCCACGTGAAATTACGTGTTAAGATGAAGTCAGATAAGATCAGAAAACATGAAGTTATTCAACCACTAATGCAAAGTCCTAAAAGTTGAAGATGACAAATTATGCCTGAAATGATGGGCCACATTATTTTAGACTGATTTTTGATCAGCATTGTGAAAACAAAAGGCATACTAGAAATCAAGGGGTATGTCAAATATTCCCTTATTATTAGAAGAATACCAAATACTGCTAATTATCACTTTACTTTCTTTTATCAACCACCTTTCAGGAGGATGGAAACCAGGAAATCATCAGATATGACTTTAGACTCACACCTCTATGAGCAGGATATTAGAACTAGTGGAATTTGCATGCCTTTTTGATAAAGATGGGTTCATTTTTATAGGCCTGAGGGAAACACAGGAAATGGTGATGGCATGACGCATGCTTAGTGCAAGTGTGTGACACACATATCAACACATATTTCAAGCAATTTAAGTTTTTCTGATTTTTAAATGGGCACAAAAGAAGTATTTGAGTGAGGTACATTTCTGCTGTTACTGCATTCTGATGAGACTTCAAACAGTAACAAGAGCAATCTCAACTTACACCTTGCTTGTGAATATTGTTTTCATTTGAATGGTTACAACTCATTATCTTAATGTATCATATTTATATATATTTCATTATATTAACATCATACATTAAATGTATTTTCTTTCTCTCCTATCCCCAGTAAAATTCATGATACATATATGTCAACATTGTTTCATTAAGCTGCATTTTCTCTTAGTAATCACTCAAGGAATCTGATAAAAACTGATTCTCAGACAGGACTTAGATAACACAAATAGATCTTTTAAATATTCCAGAGAATTCAGCTTGGATAGGCATTAATTGCTTTCTCTGGAACCATATCCCTTATGAGTGGGGTTTCCTCGATGTTTTGGATATGTGGGAAGCTAATCGTGAAACTGAATCTGATTAAAATCTCTCCTAAAGTCAACACATACGTTTGCAGAGAGGGACTGGGTGGCTCCAGGTTCCATTTTCTGTGCAGTGTGCCTCAGATGGCCCTTCAAGACTGTAGCCACTGTTGCAGGAATATACCACGCTGGGTCCAGTCGTTGTGTTTTCAACATCAGCCTTCCCATTGAGAAATTCAACTGGAGCTTCACACCTGGTCTCTAAAAAGAAGAATACTATGCAGCCACAAAAAATGATGAGTCCGTGTCCTTTGCAGGGACATGGATGAATCTGGAAACCATCATTCTCAGCAACTGACAGAAGAACAGAAAACCAAACACTGCATGTTCTTACTCACAGGTAGCTGTTGAACAAGGAGAACACATGGGCACAGGGAGGGGAACATCCCACACTGGGGTAAGTTGGGGTTGGGGAGCGATAACACTGGGAGAAATGCCTCATGTAGGTGATAGGGGGATAGAGACAGCAAACTACCATGATGTGTGTGTACCTATGCAACAACTTAAAGTACAACAACAACAACATTTTATTTGGTGCAATAAATAGTATGCCAGGCTTAAAAAAATAAAAAGAATAAAAGCCTTATATTGATTCCTTCTCCAATTCCTTCCTTTCTTTTCTTACAGTTGCCAAAGATACTTCATGCAATATACAAAATATTATGGTCTACGCATGTGTGAAGCAGAAGCACAGTGATATTCATTGAAGGAAAAAAATACAGCATACCTAAGTATTGGATTCATGCACGCATGCAATTAAAGATTAGGATTTAGTCCTATTGACTCCAGCTGTCTTTATGTGTATTAATAATAATACTGGGGGCTGGGGTGATGGATGAGTAGCTGGGTAAAATAAAACAAATACTAAATTTATTTCTTACAACACTTAAGTTGTAAACCCAAATAAAATACAAGATGCTCAGTTAAATTTGAATATCAGATAAATAACAAATACATTTTTTAGCGTAAACATGTCTCAAATCCTGCATATTTATAAATTTACATTTAAATTATTTTTCATCTGAAATTTAAATATAACCGCATGTCCTGTATTTTTGTTTCTTCTAAATCTGGCAGCCTGACTTACAGCAACTCTGAGATTATCTCATGTAACAGTTGGCAAAATGTGAGGTTTAGGGAGGTTAAATAATTTGGCCAAGGTCATACTGCTTGTAAGAAGAGATAAAATAGAAAATTATCAGAGGTTAAAAGATAATAGGAAAGTATGAAGAACAGGGACCCATAGTAAGGTTACAATGAACGATTTTGCATTATTGTGAGAAATGTTATTAACAGGGATGCTGTGAGGAAAGTAGGATCACCCTTTCAAGAATCTCAATACATGGGCTTGAGTCTTAAATTTATAATTTTTGTGAAGGTAGAGAAGGTGGTTCTAGCCTAGTGGTTCTCAAGTTTGGCTATACTTTAGAGAACCAGGGAAGCATTTGTGACCTATCACAGACCAAATGAGTCCAGATCTTTATATTGAGGGCTACCTTTTAATATTATATTAAAAATTCCCCAAATGATTCAAATGCGAACTCAGAGTTGTGAGTCCTTGGACTGGATGCTAATGGACTTCTTTCAGCCCAAAGTTAAGTACACTGGGATTCACAGATCTTAACCTTGGCTACACTTTGAAACTACTTAGGGAGCTTTAAAATGCTGTTGATGCTGTGCTGGGCACGGTGGCTTATGCTTGTAATTCCAGCACTTTGGGAGGCTGAGGAGGGCAGATCACTTGAGGCCAGCAGTTTGAGACCAGCAGGGCCAACATGGTGAAACCCTGTCTCTACTGAAATACAAAAAAATTGCCCAGGCATGGTGGTGCATGCCTGTAGTCCCAGCTACTCAGGAGGCTGTCCTGGAAGATGGAGGTTTGCAGTGAGCCAAGATCGTATTACCGCACTCTAGCCTGGGTAACAGAGTGAGACTCTGCCTCAAAGTAAAAATAAAAATAAAAAAACATACATACATACATTGTCCTTTGGCAGAGAAGGGGATATTGGGGATAAGATTATGTGAATTAACCCGCATTTTGCCAAATAAACTTGGTTGTTCTGATAAAATAATGTAAAATTCCATGCAAAATACTAAATACTCATTTATTTGATAGATGGGCCAACAGCACCTAAAAAGTATTAACTGGTACTGTCACCAAAAAGAAAAAAAATGGAGCCTTAGAAAGCTCTAAGCCTTCTAATTTTTTTTTTTTTTTTTTTTTTTTGAGATGAAGTCTCAATCTGTCACCCAGCAGGCTGGAATGCAGTGGCGTAATCTTGGCTCACTGCAACTTTCACCTCCCGGGTTCAAGCGATTCTCCTGCCTCAGCTTCCTGAGTAGCTGGGATTACAGGTGCCCATCACCATGCCCAGCTAATTTTTGTATTTTTAGTAGAGACGGGGTTTTACCATGTTGGTCAGGCTGGTCTCAAACTCCTGACCTTGTGATCCACCCACCTTGGCCTCCCAAAGTGGTGGCATGAGCCACCACGCCTGGCCCTAAGCCTTCTAATTTATAATTATTTGAGAAAAACCCTCACAAAAATGCTAATAAATTCAATAATTAACTAGTGTTCAAACAAGATGTTTGCCCATCCAGAGTCAGCAATCTTGTGCCCTATTGCGGTTAATCATTAATCCCTACTACAGTTTTTGACTCTTATTGGTTTGCTGCCCTTGAGCAAAAGCCGATTAAAAGGTTCTCATACAGTTTATGAAGTTGGCTTACATTTTTTTAAAATTTCAAAACAAATCTATAAAGAAAATGTAGCCACACTGTTATTTTGTGTCCTCAGTGTCATTGTGGGGGCTGCTAAGTGTCATTCAACTCACCTTTGCATGTTGCCATCCCTCCACTCCACTGTCTGTTCTCCTGGCAGACACGTTCCCTGTTCCCCTGTGAATCAGTGGAGAAAGGTCATCAACAAGATCATAACTCTATAATAGAAAGATAATAAGGAAATGCAACATAATTCTAGCTATGGCTTTGAATCACTCAGCACTGGAATGCTAAACAAACACATTAAAAAATATAGTTTAAGGAGTAAGTTTAGACTTTCAAAAATGTTTTTTATCAAATTGCTTCAAAATTTACACCCTGGCAGGCCAGTATAATTATGGTACAGATTTTGCTTTACCTTTTATTTTAAATGGCAACTAATCATAATCTGTAGCTAAGACTGACAAAGAATGCATTAGAAATGGATGGTCTAATAGTATTCTATTGTGTATGTATGTGTACATACACATATTTGTATGCATTCCTAGAAATGTATGGATTATAATACATAATAATATATGTATGTACACATACATATACAACTGAGTACTCTTTAGCCATAAAAACAGATGTGATATATACCCATGTGTGTGTGTGTGTGTGTGTGTATCTATGTATCTATATATATATATCACATTTTCTTTATCCATTCATCCACTGATGACACCCAACACTTAGGCTGACTCCACATACATCTTGGCAATTGTATATCCCCTAAATGTATACAATTATGATTTGAAAATCAGAAATAATATCAAGTATAAATTTTAAAAATGCAGACCCCCAGAAACTATTTGGTTCAGATGATCTTGGCCTCGGAATATATATAATCCTTTCCTTTTTACAGCATCTCAGGTGACTCTTGAGCAGATGACAATGAACTACAATGATTATAAGACCGGCGATTTATCAGTTATTCTCAGTTCTGGCTGCATACATAAATCACCAAGGGAACTCTGAAAAGGATACTACTGCCCCAGACTCAACACACAGAGATACTAAATTAATTAGTTTTAGGTGAGAGCAAGTATTTGCATTTAAAAAAATGCTGTCTGATGGAAAAATTCAGACATATGAGAAATACCAACAGTAGAAAGAATAGTGTAAGAAACTCCCATGTAGGCATCACTCAGCTTACTCAATTAACTTAAGGCCAACCTTGTTTAATCTAAGCCCTACCCCTTCCACAAACTCACATTATTTTGAAGCAAATTCCAGACTTCAAATCATTTAACAGTAATTATTTTAGTATGAATCTCTAAAAGAATGGCTTCTCTAAGCAACATAAATACTGCTAGAAAGGCTCTTTGGGGGTCACTGTACATTCAAATACAACTGCTCCTAGATCAATGGACCAGGAATGTGCCTGTATCTCGCTCTAATACTGCAGTGTCATATATGGGCTTAAAACCTCTAGCCACCAAAAACCTTGTTTCTTATGATAAAATAAATACATCCTCATTACAGAGATTCCTAAATTAACCAAAAACATAAAAAAAGAGCCCTGAAAAATTATAACCACAATAACATTATCACACCTTAAAAAATAACAATTTCTTATTAATAAAATGTCCAGTTTTCAAATTTCCAATTGTTGCATAAATTTCATAATTTATTTTTTAAATAGTTATTTTGAATTAGGACCAAATAAAATCCACACATTGAGACTAGTTTATGTTTCTGTGATGATTTATGAACGAAAGTACAGAAAACTGATGGTCATTACTTTTTATTTTTTTATTTTTGAGACAAAGTTTCACTCTGTTGCCCAGGCTGGAGTGCAGTGGTGCAATCTCAAGTGACTGCAACCTCCACCTCCCATATTCAAATGATTTTCCTGCCTCAGCCTCCCAAGTAGCTGGAACTACAGGTGCCCGCCACCACATCCAACTAATTTTTGTATTTTTTAGTAGAGATGGGGTTTCACCATGTTGACCAGGCTGGTTTTGAACTTGCGACCTCAGGTGACCTGCCCACCTCAGTTTCCCAAAGTGCTGGGATTATAGGTGTGAGCCATCATGCCCGGCCTTGATGGGTCATTACATTTGAAGAAGTATTAACAGATAATTTACCGTTAAACTTTTGGAAACATCCTGGTGTTAACTACAAAATTGAGAGAGTGATAACAGTGATTGCTCTCACTCCAAGCTCCATGTTAGAATCACCTGAGAAGCATTTTTTCTTTTATTTTTGAGATGAAAGTTTCACTCTGTCACCCAGGCTGGAATGCAGTGGTGCGATCTCAGCTCACTACAACCTCCGCTTCTCAAGGTGAAGCAATTCTCCTGCCGGCCGGGCGCTGTGGCTCATGCCTGTAATCCCAGCACTTTGGGAGGCTGAGAGTGGGCAGATCACGAGGTCAAGAGATCGAGACCATCCTGGCCAACACGGTAAAAACCCGTCTCTACTAAAAATACAAAAAAAATTAGCTGGGCGTGGTGGCACGTGCCTGTGGTCCCAGCTACTCGGGAGGCTGAGGCGGAAGAATCGCTCGAACCCAGGAGGCAGAGGTTGCAGTGAGCCAAGATTGTGCCACTGCACTCCAGCCTGGTGACAGAGCAAGACTTCGTCTCAAAAAAAAAAAAAAATTCTCCTGCCTTAGCCTCCTGAGTAGCTGAGGCTACAGGCACCCACCACCATGCCCGGCTAATTTTTGTATTTTTAGTAGAGACGAGGTATCACCATGTTGGCCAGGCCGGTCTGGAACTCCTGACCTTGTGATCCACCTGCCTCGGCCTCCCAAAGTGCTGGGATTACAGGTGTGAGCCACCGCACCCAGCCCACCTGAGAAACTCTTTACAAATATGGATGTCCAGTTAACCTGAGTGGGCAATGAGGGGCCCAGCTTAAACACTGCTTCTGGATGCATCTGTGAGGATGTGTCTGGATGAGATTAGCATTTAAATTGGTGGACCAGGTAAAGTAGATTGCCCTCCCCAGTGTAGGGGCGCATCTTCCAAAACGCTGAGGGACCAAATAGAACAAAGTATGGAAGAAGGAAGAAATGGCCCTTTTTTTCTTTCTCACTACTTGAGTTGGGACTCAATCTCTTCCTCTATCTTCAGACTGGGGTTTATATCATCAGCTCACTTAGTTCTCAGACCTTTGAACTTGGACTGACTTATACCACCAGCTTTTCAGGGTCTCTAGTTTGCAGATGAAATATCCTGGGATTTAGCCTCCATTAACGTGTGAGCCAGTTCCTCATAATCTCTCAATCTCTCTCTCTCTCTCTCTCTCTCTCTCTCTCATCTACTGTTTGGTTAATCTAGTCAAACAGGTAGTATTGAAAAGAAAATTCTTCCTCTTGACTTGTCTGTTTTCAAAATAATGAGTTTATTCATAAGCATCCTTTAAGAGTTTCCAAGTTTTTAAAGTATAATTATAAGCCTTGTGTCGTTTATGATCTATTTGATGTAGTTCAGTCCATTGAAGTTATTACCCTTATTAATGCTAAAATGGTCTCATCTTGACCTGTGGGAGCCTTGTCCAGTGGGTTCTGAATCCTTTTGACATGTAGTCTTTGATAGGTTTCCTGCTATTTCGTGTGACAAGAGTTTTTAGGCAACATTTCTTGCCCCAGACATGGAATTGGTAATTTCTCCAAGTAACTGGACATCAATATTTTTAAAAAGTTTCTCAAGTGATTCTAACACATATAATAGGTTAGAGTGAGAGCAATCACTATTGCACCTTTCTCAATTTTTTAGTTAACACATATTTCCAAAAAAATTTTAAATTATCTACTTTAAATTTAATGGCAATCACTTTGCTGTATATTTGTTCATACTTCTATATTACTTTTCTTTTTAATAAATTGCAAGATTAATATTCCTGCATGAAGAACAATGAGGTTTCAAAAACAGGAAACACTCCAGTTGCAATCACCATTACATTTTGTTTTTTTTAAAACCTTTTGAGGAAATAAAACATGATACATATAAGTCTGGTCCCAGATTACATATATCTATCTTATGATAATTCTTTGACTGCATGGTCAGAAAATAATGGGACATATAAAACATTTAACAGATAACTAAATACCTTTTTTTTTTTTTTTTTTTTGAGACAGGGTTTTCACTCCTGTCACCCAGACTAGAGTGCAATGGTACCATATCGGCTCACTGCAACCTCTGCCTCCTGGGCTCAAGCAATCCTCCTGCCTCAGCCTCCTGAATAGCTGGGACTACAGGCACATGCCATCACGCCTGGCTAATTTCTGTATTTTTTGTAGAGACAGGGTCTTACTGTGTTGCCCAGGCTAGTCTTGAACTCTTGAGCTCAAGTGATCACCCTCTTTGGCCTCCCAAAGTGCTGGGATTACAGGTGTGCGCCACCACATCCAGCCAAAACCTACCTTTAAATGCCATTATAACAATAAAAAAGAGTTTCTGAAAAACTGAATGACAACATTGTGTAATGTAAAATAGGTCTTTTAAGTTTCAAGTTTCGTGATATGGTAATGCTTTCAACAAAACTGATTGATTACCTAGCTCTCCCGCTAAAGTAAACGGAGACCTAGGTGCTGCAGAGGGGATTTTAATACTACAAACCAAGAGTTGTCTCAAGAATAAGTTGATACTAGCTAAACTGCTCTGACCTTTGTTCAAGCCAGATTTGTATACAGGAACTTGGCATCTTAATGCCAAGGTATATGAGCCTATTGTTTGAGGAAATCCTGGCTTTGCATACCTAAATCTTCGTGATTACCTCTCCATGGTGACTGGTGACTTCCCTGTTGCAGAATTTGATTACCAGCAAGCTGAAACCCAGGTTTAAACGGTCAATTGAAGTCACAGTATCTGTCTTGTGGTTTGCAAACTTAGTTTTTCTTCCTTACATGGCTTTGATGTTTCTTATTTGAGATTTATTTTGTTATATTTTTTTTCTTTGAGACAGTCTCACTCTTGCCACCCAGGCTGGAGTGCAGTGGCGCAATCTTAGCTCTCTGCAACCTCTGCCTCCCTGGTTCAAGCAATTCTGTTGCCTCAGCTTCCCAAGTAGCTGGAATTACAGGCACTCACTACCATGCTCAGCTAATTTTTATATTTTTAGTAGACCCAGGGTTTCACCATGTTGGCTGGACCAGTCTTGAATTCCTGACCCACCTTGGCCTCCCAAAGTATTAGGATTACAGGTGTGAGCCACTGGACCTGGCTTATTTTGCTTTTTAAACTTCTAAGTTGCCTTAAATATTTCTTGGAAAATATTACAGTATAAGGAAACAAAGTATAATAGAATCTTTTGGGACCAAAGTCAGTGAAACAAATTTGTGCTAATACTGAAGGTATCCCCAAGTATGCTGGAAAAACAAATTAATTCTAGTTAAACCATTAGTTCACTTACCTCTAGTTCATAGCCAGGTTCACACTGATAAATAATTGTGCTTTCAAAGCTGTATTTACTGCCAACAACAAATCCATGTTCTGGACTTTCAGGTTTCCCACAAGAAACTGGACGGCAGGATTCATCAGAAAATGGTGGCTCCCAGGTTCCATCAAGCTAAGTAACAAATAACAAAATGTAAGTTACATTTAGAAGTTAATACATATGAATGAAGAAATTTGCAAATATTGGTTACTTGCAGAATAATCTCCAAAATGATAGTCAAAAGCATCTAGAGTTTGGTCCTACTTTTGCTACATATTATCTGTGGCCTTAAAAAATTATTACGTGGCCTTAGTAGTCACCCATAGACAATTTTAGATATTTCTTAAGCCCATAAAGCAAGCATTTTCTTCCTAATAGAATCTATTCAGAAAACACAAACAAGAAGTATGTTTTCATTATAATGCATGAGGACTGGAGGTTAATACAAATACTCTATGACTTCTATAAATGCACTCAAATTTCACATGATTCTATATTTTATAACAAAGTTTATGAGAAACAGCAAATTTTAGGCATATTACTCAAAGTTTAAAGTTTAAGAAAATCAGCTTCCTTTTCTCCATTCCAACAAAAATTCTTGAAAACATTTTATCACATATTTTTAAAGGGATCATGTAGAAAAAAATTATATATATATATATATAATTTTATATCTATATAAAGAAATTAATTAAAATAAAGAATTTTATATATAAAAAATAATAAATGATTAAAATAAAAATAACCAAAATAAATTCCGGATATAGCAAAAGAAAACAGTAACATGTAGCTTTTAATAGTTACTAGTATTATAATACCCAGAAAGATTTCTGCAAAAAAGAAGTTATTAAGGCATTAATTACAGTATTGAAAAATTAAATGCAACATATATACTAGGAAAATGGTTAATCTTATAAATGTTAAGTTATATATATATCATATATAATATACATAAAAGATATATATCATATATAATACACATAAAAGATATATATCATATATAATATATATAAGAGTTAACATTTTTCAGCCTGTTAGTTGGGTAAGGTGAGGCATACAGATATATTTCTTGAAGATGTATCTCTTGAAGGTTGTTATTCTGTTGCTAATATTTTTGTTTTCTTTGAGGAAATACATATGAATTGGATAACAGTTTTATTGTTGTTATTCTGTTGCTAATATTTTTGTTTTATTTGAGGAAATACATATGAATTGGATAACAGGATTTGAGGCTAAACCCTCATTCTACATACAAATCAAAAGTAATTTTGTATATATGCCTGCATCATGATTAACCATTTTCCTAGTATATGTGTTGCATTTAATTTTTCAGTACTGTAAGTAATACTTTAATACATTTTTTTTTGCAGAAATCTTTCTGGGTATTATAATACCAGTAACTGTTAAAAGCTACATATTATTGTTTTCTTTTGCTATATCTGGAATTTTCTTTGGTTATTTTTACTTTTAATCATTTATTAATGATTTCTTTTTCTCTAGAGATTTGTGATGACTCCTTTATCAGAATCTGCTTCTGACTCATTACTTCTGTTCCATTCATTTTTACTCCTATGTAATTTTACATGAATACCACACTAAGAATTTTGTAATTCTGTGATATGTTTTAGTTTCTGGAGAGACTGGTCCTCCTTCAGAATTCATTTTTCAAAATTTATATTGATCTCCTTTATCCATTTATTTTATGAACTACAGAATCATTTTGTCATATTACAATAAAATACTCCTAGGCACTGAACATAGTTTTACATAATTTATGCTTTTAAATACTTAAAAATGGTCTATTCTACTTTTCAGACTAAAAATTTAAACCAAAACCTAGTCAAGCAAAAGAAGAGGGGTCATACTATATGTGAAGAAGCTAATGAAGGTTGTCAGCAGTAAATTATTGACTTAAAAAGAGCTTAGTATCTTTTTTAGCCAGTATCACAGAGTTCTCTAGGGCTCATAGGGGGACCACCCAGTTGTCTACACACCTAACCTGGAGAATATCAATTTGATGTTCTTAATTATGGCAGAACTTTGCATCAGACAGCTCAGAGTCTTGGACAAAATTTCCTCTTAAACTTCTTCAGCACTATATCTAAAACGGATCATCTGGAACCCTACAAATTTTGAGGGCATCGTAACTTTGGCAGTCATTTGACTTGTTCCCTGTAATGTTTCTGCTTTTAGGTGTGGCATTGACCAATCATTGAGTATGCATGATTTATAAATGGAAAACTGGGAGAAGAGAATCGTTCTTGAGGCCCTACTATATGTCAGGCAAGTACTAGCTATTTTATTACACTAAGTAATTTGATCCTTTCAATTATCACAGATTTACAAAGAAAGAAAATAAGCTGGAGGAATATAAGGTCATAGAACCTATAAATATTTGAGATGGAATTTAAACAAAAAAGTATGCTTGAAGTGAAAGTCTGCTATACTACGCCACATTCCTCTGCTTCCAGTCCGTCCACACTGATCCCAACTGCAACAAGAGTGCATCGATGACATATTTTAATTTTGTTTCCCTGGTATATCTTATGGAAGTTAGGAGAAGGGGCTGTGATAGAGAAGTCTGCTATTTATGGTGCCAATTCTCATTTTTAAACTAAAAGTGCCAAAGTTAGGTAAAATGCTAAAATATCTATAACAAGATACTCATAACAAATGAATCATAAATCTTATGTGCAAAAGAATGTCTATGCATAAAAATAAGCCATGGGTTATGCCCAGTATGATTGCAGTTTTAGTGGAAAGAGCAAAGGTTGCAAAAGCAGGCACTTTCCTCCACTATTTACCTAGTTTCTCACCAACAATACTAGATATGTGTTATTATACACTTTTATTTTCAAATAAGGAGACCAAAGCTCAGAAATTTTTTTATTTTTATTTTTATTTTTTTATTTTTTGAAAGAAAGAAAAAGAGAGGAAAGAAAGTGAGAGTGAAAGAAAGAAAGAAAAAGAATGTATGAGAGAAAGAAAGAGGAAGAAAAAGAGGGAGAGAGAACAGGATTCT